>LQNK01001119.1:349632-399042 GCA_001586405.1 Phoebis sennae | reverse complement strand
AAAAAAAAAAAAAAAGTTTAGGATGAGAACTTTTCTTAACATCATATGAAAGTTGTTCTTTTACAAAGTCAGTTTTCTAACTATAACACGGGTTTTATTAATGGATATAATATATATAACAATACCTATTGAGTTAACAATTTTTTAAAACACGATGAAAGTTATAGATGTTTGTTTTAATGCTTTTAATTTTTAATAATAAAATATATTGATTCAAATATTGTGATTGCAGATGGAGGAAGTCCGTCAAGATCTAACACGACACAGCTTTTGGTCAACGTGAAAGATGTAAATGATAACTCTCCAAGATTCTATACGTCCCTGTTCCAAGAGTCAGTCAGTGAGAATGTACCTGTGGGATACAGTATAGTTAGAGTAAGTATATTTGAGTCCCATAAAACAATTATTTGTATACCCGTAGGTTAATTCAATTAAAATTTTCACTGAAATTGAAATTGGGTTAATTTTATAAAACTGTATTGATGGAAATAAATCCAATACAACTGCAATATTTCTCTATGGCCGGCCTCACTCATGCTGAATGTCTGTCTGAATTCAGGATCTGATTTCAGATCCTTACCGGTCGATCTAAGAAATTCAGAACCTGAAAAAATCAGGATGTGTGTGGCCGGCCATCGTAGTGTGTTCTAACAAGTTTCTCTTCTTTTTAAGAATGAGAGCAAACAATATACTACTACACTCCTTATCCCAAAAATAATTTGAAATATTGTTGAAAATGTCATTTTAAAAACAAAACAAACATCCAAATGTTTAGGTCCAAGCATATGACGCGGACGAAGGCGTGAACGCCGAGTTAACGTACAACCTCAGCGATAAGGAATACAATGGCAACACTGAGCTTCCTATAACCATCGACCCGAGATCTGGCTGGGTTTACACCTCCAGCCCTTTGGATAGGGAAGTTCAGTCGAAATATCAACTTCAGGTGAGTTTTATACAATTATTATATCAATATCTAGAAAGTATTTTTATTTAATTAATTATAATATCTTCTTCTTGAAGAATGTGGATGAAGTTGCAATGTATTCCCTCTATTCTCATTACCAAATCAGCCTTCATAGATTTTCATTTAATGTCTTATGTTAACTGAAGTAATATGATAAATAAACAAGTTTACTGCAAAAAAAATAAGTGATGCAATTAATCCGATTTACACTGTAAATACAATTGATATTTTTTTTTCTTACAGGTAACAGCGACAGATAACGGAACACCCCCAAGATCTGCAACAGCATCAGTCGTAGTTGTAGTGCAAGATGTCAATGATAACGACCCAGTGTTCTCACCAGCACAATACGATGTAGAATTGGCTGAAGATGAACCACCTGGGACTCCTGTTGTTACAGTTACAGCTACTGATGCTGATGAGGATAATAGGTTAGTTGATAAAAGTAATGCACCCGTTAAAGAATACTGCGTATAAATATTATCCATTTTAATCTAGGAATAATATCTGAAGCTGGTAGAAGTTAAATCGCTTTCAGTGACAATAAAGTAGTTGATTAAGTTGTCTCAAGAAAATTAAATTTTCTTACCACTTTTCAGATTACACTATGAGATCACAGGTGGAAACACTAGAGGTCGTTTTTCTATAACTTCACAAAATGGCCGCGGACTTATAACCGTAGCTCAGCCTTTAGACTTCAAACAAGAACGACGTTATGTCCTCACAGTGACTGCTACAGATTCTGGTGGACGATCTGATACTGCCATGGTCCATATAAATATAACTGATGCTAATAACTACGCTCCTGTATTTGAAAATGCTCCGTATACTGCTTCTGTAAGTGTTTAATAATTTACAATACTCTTAAAATATTAACTTAAAATAACAAGAACTACTGATGTGATCTGTCAAAAGGAGCAATTAAATTGGTTAAAATTATGAGTGTATATTGTAAAGACACGATCAGTGTAAAACACAATTTACATATTTACCTAAAAATATAATTGCATTAATATAAATATTTAATAACAATGGTCTCCGTATGGACCCTTGTACAACACCAAAATTACTTTAATTTTAAAATGCTTCAATGACACTCGTCATATCAATTACAATTTACATGTACAATAAACTATATTGATTAGGTTTTAAATATTGAATGAAGAGGAACAATAATTGTTAACTTTCAGGTGTTTGAAGATGCTCCAATAGGAACAACGGTACTCGTAGTGTCAGCAACAGACAGTGATGTGGGAGTGAACGCACAAATCACGTACACGTTGACTTCAGAAATATCAAACGAAGCTGTAGCGCATCACGAACAAGAATTTCTTATTAACCCTCAGACTGGAGCCATTACGACCAATAAACTGCTGGATAGAGAAACTATGAGTGGTAAGCTATTTGCATTAATAACAATATCACTTATTTTTATAGCAAATTATATTTTCGAGTTAATTGTATAGCTGCAGTTTGAGGACGGAATAAAAGTACGATTTTCCTTAAAATTATATCTTCCTATTTAAAAAATACTATTATACTAAATTTAAACTAAACAATTCTATGTAAGAACAGACAGTGGGAACCTAAAAGAAAGTAGTCGCTATACATCCGACACTGCTTGGTCAGCGATATCGCGCCGTAGTCGTCCATTACACAAACACTTTTTAATTAAATTAAGCGATCTGCCTATCACACTATTCAACCCGAGTCTTTAAATTTTGTTTTTAACTTTCAGATATCTAGAATAGTGCTTATTAAAATTAATAATAATATTTGTTTTCAGGCTACCTCCTAACAGTTACAGCGCGGGATGGAGGTGTACCCGCACTATCAGACACGACAGATGTAGAGATCTCTGTTGTGGATGTTAATGATAACGAGCCCGTGTTCCGCCAGCAACTATACACTGCTACTATCATGGAGGATGCTTTAGTTGGTAAGTCGAATGTCTTAAGCTGAAATATACCGTATTATCTTTTGAAAATACTATTTACAGCACACAGGAACGATGGATTTTTACAAGATGCGTTCTTGCTGGAGGAGTTTAAACATTTTTGAATGTTCTCTATAATTTTTGATAACAAGATTTACCAAATAAAAAATAACTGTTATTTTATCCTTTCAATGCATTTTTAGTTTTATCCAATTTTATGTTGATTGTTAAATTTTTCCCAAATCCTTCTTCATAAGTAAGATGTATGGACTGATTTAAATAACGTGCATATTAAAATAAATAGATTTCATGCAAATTTTGCAATATATTAAAATTTATAAACCTTTTAATTTTTAAATTTACCCTTTATAAACTCTTTGAAATGTCAGATATCTACATATCATATCTGTATAATACTATTTATTATTCACTTAATAACTAAGTAAAAGAAAGTAACAAACACACCCATCATAATTCTCTAGGTACATCAGTCACGCAAGTAGGTGCAACAGACGCAGACGTAGGACTCAACGGCCGCGTGCACTACGAACTAGACCCTAAAGATAGAGAAGAAGGCTCCTTCGTTATAGACCCTGCATCTGGAGTTATAAGAACCAATAAGGCGCTAGATCGGGAGTCGGTAGCGACCTATGATTTGAAGGCGTTGGCAGTTGATGGAGGCACTCCACCACAAAGTTCTACTGTAAGTATACATATAAACAATTCTGATAAATTATATTGCAGGTATTCGTCAGTAGTAATAAGTTTCACAAATAAACAATCGTGCAAATTTTTTGCACAAAAAATTTACACCAAAAATTAAATTTTGTCGATGTAAAATTCATCACACTTTTAAATAATTAAGTGTCCTATAACATACAGACCACATCTAAGAACTGTATACATATTATATTCTAATTATTTAAATATTTTCAGGTTATAGTTCACATAAAAATCGAAGACATAAATGATTCTCCACCAGTATTTTCGAGTGACTGTCTAACCTTCTACATACCAGAAAATAGTCCAATCGGTACAACTGTAGGAGAGATTTACGCAAACGATCCTGATGAAGGCGCTAATGCTGTGGTACATTATTCTATTAAAGGTAAGATTAAAATTCTACATCCAATCATGTTACTTCTTCTGTACCTTTTTTAACCTAGTTAACGCTTTAATTTCAATCCTGATAGAATAAACTTGAAAAAAAATATTCCTTGCTAAAATAGTTAGGATGTATTCAAAAATATCGTCCATGGATATAATTTTACCAATAATTATCACTTTATCCAAATTGTATACAAATAACCATAAAATTTGCGATTAACTTACGAAACAAATATTTTTATTAAGATAGTATTATTTATGGTAACCAAATCCCAAATCAATAAGTTATAATATTGACTAATGAAATGTCTCTTCATATAGGAGGAGACGATTCCAACAGCTTTTCCTTAGAAACGCGTCAAGGCTCCGACAAAGCCGAACTAGTGACAATGGTAGACCTGGACTATGAAAGTCCCCGCAAGAAATACGAGTTGGTCATCCGAGCCGCAAGTCCCCCACTATGGAACGATGTTAGGATAGAAATCATGGTCACCGATGTGAATGATAATGCGCCAATGATGAAGGATTTCCAAGTGATCTTCAATAATTATAAGGATTGCTTCCCCGTTGGACCGTTTGGACGTGTGCCGGCCTATGATGCTGATGTGTCTGATAAGGTAAATAGATATTATTCTTAATTTGTCGTACTTCAGTAAAAACGTAACGTTATTTAAACATAAACGATTAGATAATATCGTTATATATTGTTGTTTCTATGTATTTTTCACCCAGTGTTATGAATGTTAAGTAGCTATGATTTTGCTCGTGAATTCTGACTCTATTTTGACTCGTTTACTCCTTGTAACTACTAGATATTTACCTCTTTATTTAATTTTTTTTTCTTCCAGCTTCAATATCGCATTTTGTCTGGAAACAACGCAAACCTGGTGCTATTGAATGAAACATCGGGTTCTATGACACTTTCACCCCAGCTGAACACCAATGTACCCAAATTGGCGACTATGGAAATTTCTGTTTCTGGTAAAAAATAATTTTATATTTTTGTTTCACAATGTTTTAACTGAATACGGTCCAAATGTTCAATAATTAAATATAGATTTATGCGTATAAATCTATAATTAATCAGCATTAAATAATTCTACAGGAAGCAATATTGAACACTAATAATAATAGGTAATTAGACCTAGAAAAAGTCTTACTAATTTTGGAGGAAACTTTCTTAAAAATTGCAGAACAGAAAATCAAATAAAGAAATGTCATCCATTAGACAAACATAATTAATATTGAACTCTTTCAGATGGAGTTAACGAAGTAAAAGCAATGATGCAGCTCCTCGTTCGTCTCATAACAGAAGACATGTTGTTCAACTCGATCACAGTACGGTTGAACGACATGACTGCAGAACGATTCCTATCTCCGCTTCTTGGCTTCTTTATAGACGGACTTGCAGCTATTATACCTTGCCCTAAAGAAAACATCTACGTGTTTAGCATACAGGTAATTTTAGTTCGAATCACCCAAAATCAGTAAAGATCCTCGATTGTAAGCTTTAGTATATGCGGTACTACCAAACTTCCCATGTCACATTGTTATGAATGTAGAATAAAATAATCTCATGGATATTTATATAAATTTATTTAAAATCATTTAGTAATTCATCACATGGAACAGATCTACACCAACCTCAAGTTTTTAGGGAAGTTTTAAATAATGGACTTTATAGTATGTTTATTAGATATTCCTTTCATTATAACCTCTATGTACACGCTGTTTACAACGATATTTACTTTAACAATAATATTTACAAGCATTGAATACCTAAAATTTTATTACCTTTTTATAATTTTCCCAGGATGACACAGACGTATCAGGCAACATCCTCAACGTGTCGTTCTCAGCGCGCCGACCTCAGGCCGAGTTATCGCCAAGTGATTCTGTTCCTTACTACTCGCCTACACACTTGCGAGAACGAGTCTACTTGCATCGCACTACTCTAGCCAGGCTTGCTACTGTACAAGTAAGTATGAGTAATAAGAAAGGGTATCATATATTGAAGAACAACCTGTACTTTTATACACTTACTGATTATGACATTATGCAATAACCTTATTCCTCTAGGTAGTGGGAAGTACTCTCCAAAAGATTAACTCGTTCGATTGATTACAATAAATTATTTTAATAAGAATTTAAATTTTGCAATACTTCTAAAATACATGTTCAGTTTGACTTAAATTGAGGTCATGAAAACCATAGTAGCCTAGCTTATTTTTCTCCAATATTGAGTCTAGTTAAGATTCAACATCTGAGGGAAACAGGGCAGCCTAAAAGTGATACAATGAATATTCATATAGATAGCAGCATAATCACTTTCAAACCACACTGATTTCGTCAAGATTATTTAGGATTTTACTGGATAAAATAGTAGACTCAAAAAAAAGTTATGCCTCTATGGTCTTCATGGCCTGAATTATGATAAAAATCGGTATTTTATTTAAATACTTAACTCAGGTTCTGCCATTCGATGACAACGTTTGCGTCCACGAGCCATGTCTCAACTTTGAAGAGTGTCTCACAGTACTGAAGTTTGGGAACGCATCGGGCTTTATAAACAGTGATTCCGTTTTATTCAGACCTATATATCCTGTGACTACCTTCACTTGTCAATGCCCAAGAGGTTTTACAGGTAAGAAGTTTTTCATTATTATATTTCTTAATTTTTGTGTTTATGTTTTTAACCGACTTTCAAAAAAGGAGGAGGTTACCAATTCGACCTTTTTTATGTATGTTACCGCATACCTCTGGCCTTTATAGACAGACATTTCGTTCAAGTCTGATCATCTATATGGAAGATATTACAGGGAACTCCTCGAAAATCAACAGAATAAGCTCTGCGGTTAGGGTTTAATGATGTATATATGATTTGATTATGTATTAAAATAAAAATAAAAAAATAAAATAAAATATACCAACTGAATTGTGACAAGATGATGTGATTACCCTTCACAGGACACTAAAAAGGCAAAAATATTTGCCTGGTGCCTTTATCTATTTTCAATTTAACAAGATTTTGCACCGACTTTGTATAGATTTCAACAAAAATAAAATAAAAGTTATTTTCTACTTTTTAGAGTGAGGAAGTCGGTTCTATTCTTTGGCAAAAATTGTTATGTATTGTCTATAGTACTTAGGGCTTCCATAATTTTTGCTTCAGGTTCTCGGGAGCATTACATGTGTGACACTGAGGTAGATCTCTGCTATTCATCGCCGTGCATCAATAATGGAACTTGCATCAGACGCGAGGGGGGTTATACTTGCGTTTGTCCTGCTGGTTTTACTGGTACGTAATTTATAAACTATCGTTTACTACTCCAAATTTTATTTTAGTTCATATCTCATCTTTAGTATTGTTTTAAAAACTGAGGATGAAGATTTTATTCCTAAGTTCAGTACTGACTTTATTTTTATTGTCGACTTGGTACAGCATGGTTACGTGACTTACAAATAGAATGCAAAAAATATTCGTTTAATGCCTGGTTTTTGAGTCACTTTAACGCTAGAATATGTATTCGATAGCACTAAACGTCCGGTAACTGTAACAATTGCGTTTCTGAGCAACGCATCACAGTCAAATTTTGTCCAATTTAAATGCAATACTCAGTAATATATGTTGGTCTTTTAGTGTGTTCTAACATCTTGGAATTATTTTTTCACTAATTTAATTTTTTTAATTAGGTGAAAACTGCGAGACCGTGTTAACAAAAGCAACTTGCGACTTCTCCGGCGACGGGACGCTCTGCCGCAGCGGGTCGCAGTGCGTGGCGCGACGCGAGGGCGGCATCCTTTGTCAGGGCTGTGCTATCGATGCCCAATATACTACACCCTTATGTGAACTGCGTGCGAGGAGCTTCCCTGCTACGTCCTTCTTGACCTTTCCGGGCTTGAAGAAGCGCCACCGGTTCCATTTGAAGTTACGGTAAGTGCGTAATGTTATCTCCACAAGGGCTGTACTATCAATGCCCAATATACTACACCCTTATGTGAACTGCGTGCTATGAGCTTCCCTGCTACGTCCTTCTTAACCTTTCCGGGCTTGAAGAAGCACCATCAGATATTACATAGCTTTAATATATTTGTCAAATTATTTCATTTCATAACCTCTTCCAGATTCGCTACCCAAGCCACCTCCGGGCTCTTACTCTACAACGGGCGTTACAACGAGCGACACGACTTCATTGCACTGGAAGTGATAGCAACAGGCGCGGGTCGCGGAGGCCCGGGGCTTCGGTTCAGTTTCGGACTGGGGGGGGCGAGGGCCGACCTTACCGTGGAGGGAGATGTGGCTGATGGGGATTGGCATACTGTGCAAGTGGACTATTATAATAGGGTAAGATCTAATAACTGTTTTGGCCATTTGTGATGACTAAATTAGTTATGTTTAAAATTTTATTTTTATGACAACAATGACGTCATTTGGTTTTGAAAGCACACATCGAAAATTCGAGGGATTATTTAGTGTACCGCAAGCTAGTTATCAATCATTTGGGTACTGCAACCTTTTTAATTTTTTGATTTTGGCAACATTATTTCTGCTTTCAGACGGCAACAATGATCCTAGACGATTGTGATAAAGCGCTCTCATTGGCTGGAGCAGCAGATTTTGGCGTTAAATACGCATGTGCAAACTTTACCAGAAAAGTGTTGCCACCTCGCTGTGACATTCCGACTGAAACTTGCCACAGGTAAAGATTTTTGCGACCTTATCTAATAAAGAATTTAAAATTTATGACTTTTACCCACCATTTCATAGCAAATGTACCAATGCACTTTCTCTTTTAAATGTTTTTTCCAATCCCTACTATAATAAAAGACCATTTTAAATCCTTGTACATCCATTAATTTTAAAATTTATTATACTTAAAAATAACATTGACATAGAAAATAAACTGTGCAGTATTACCATTCACAGGTTCCTAGATCTAACCGGCCCACTCCAGATCGGCGGCTTGCCCAACATTCCCAGCAGTTTCCAAGTTAGGAACAAGGATTTCGTTGGATGCATTTCTGATCTGCATGTTGATCACAAATTTGTGGATCTGAACAGGTAAATTAAACAAAATATATCATGTTTTTATAAAACAGACAGACAGGCAGATGGACGACAAAGTGATAAGGGTTCCGATTTCGTCCTTTGGAGGTTCAGAACCAGAAAAAGTAACAAATTCTAATTTGTTTAATATGTGTCGTATAATAAATTTTTTAAAATGTTATTCTTGTAACAATTTGGCGCGGCAGTAGGTAGTAGTAGAACATTAGAATTGTGTTTGTAAACTCCTCCATGAGTAAAAAAACCTTTTACATGAGAGGGATAATCTTGTAGCCCGATCTAGCTGGAAACACTCGATGCCTGCACGTATTTTTTTTTTAATTTTTATTCACCCTATTATTTATGTACATAATGTTTCCCGTGTACAGTTATGTAGCCGATAACGGCACGCTAGCTGGGTGTCCAGAGAAGCGGTCGCAGTGCAGCAGCGCGCCCTGCTACAACGACGCGCACTGCCGCGACCTGTGGGACACGTTCCTGTGCGAGTGCGCGGAGGGCTACACCGGCAAGGACTGCGCTGAGTGTGAGTTTACCCTTTTATTATAACTTTTTAAGTATTATAATAGAACACAATTGAGTTATTTCTTAAAAATGTGATATCCCAAAATACAGGCTTTGCCTAATTTGAGTCCTAATTCAATTACTGTTGACATATGAGTGTAACCATTTATGAAAAATAAATATTCAAGTATATTTATATATATAGCCTTTTGCCCTAGGATCGCTAGTACCTATGTATTTTATTTTATTTTTTATGCAAAATACTACACATTGCTCGCTAGTGGGATTCCAATAAACAACATGTGGCGCGGTATCTTGTGCAACATGATGTCCAACATGTCGAAAGTTAGCGCGGAACTTTTATTATTCAAAGTTGACTTTCTACGTCACGCGCTGTTGTACAACTTTGTCGTACATGTCGAGCCCCACGTGATGCGCCAAAAAAGCATATTCGACTTCGTCTTAAAAAAGCATTTTCTGTCTCATTCTCACTTGTATCCATATCGCTATACAGCAACGCAAATAATGAATAGACACAGTTACAAGCCTGAACTCCATAATTCCATGTTCAATTAATCTTCTTATTGTATGCCTAATTTTACCGCACAATTTTTATTCATATTTTTAAGCTAAATAACGTTTATTCCACTAACAGCAACGGCCCCACCATGGCGCTTCAGTGGGGATGGCATGTTGTCGTTCAACCCCCTCCTCCGACCGATCCAGCTGCCGTGGCTCAACGCGCTGTCCATCCGCACGCGGCAACCAGACGCCTTCCTCATGTCCATACAAGTGGGACAGAATAGCACTGTGCTGGTTACTGTAAGTATATAAAAACCTATGCAGTGATATATGAAAATCCTAGATGCATAGTCTCATACAAAAGTAACGCTCGAAACTGGAAATAAAATCTCACCCTACACCCTCTACACTGTAAAGTGACAAGGAGAAATACGTGGACAAACTCAAATCTAGTTGAATTCTAGATGCAAGAATAATGGTAGCATTTATATTTTTTTTCTACTAAATAAAATTTAAATTTATCAATAAGTAAGGAAACTTACAGGGACTGACTTGCAAAAACGGTAATATACTTGTTCGTCTAGTAGCAAATACTTCCCATAACAGTTGCATTAATTCCAAGTTACTAAGATTTTATATAAATCTTAACAAGTTTTCTCTTATCTTGTATTCTAGCTAAAATCCGGTCTCCTGCACTACGCCTACAACGGAGAGACCATGTTCCTACCATCCACTACTCTAGCTGATGGTGAATGGCATCGCATAGAAATTAAATGGCTCGGAACTGATATATCAGTGAACATTGACTATGGACTGAGGAATGCCTTGTTACCGATGCTGGCTAATAAAATACAAGGACAGTATATTGGGAAGATCCTCATTGGTGGACCGGATACGACGGCTGGGATTCTGCAAACTGATGTTGGATATTTTGAAGGATGTATTCAGGTACTAAAAGATATTCAAATCTTCTTTCCACAAAAGTAACCTTATACTTTTGAGACCACTGCGTAGTATACATTTCTTTTGTTTGTAGGATGTCCGTGTGGGCACAGCACAGTCATTATTGAACAGGCCAACTGTAAGGGAAAATGTGCGAGATGGTTGCCAATCAAGGGCAGACTGCATGCTGTCTATTTGTCCACCTTATGTGAGTATATTATTATTCAACCATTATTCTATATTTCTATAATTTATAATGTTTAACAACGAAACATCGATTTAAATATAATTTCTGAACCTTCGGCCACAACATTTTGCTAATCATGTCTTTATCTTTACCCTTGTTCATTGATGATATTTTTCTCTCGTACAGTGTATTAACATTATTATATTACTATGTCTTAAAAATCGTAAATAATTTTTATTTAATGTATAAGACTATGATTATCTTTATTTGACTATATTAATATAAATTCCTTCATTTAGGTTGTCAATAAATTGAGCACCAACTAAACTACCCTCAAAATTTCAGAGCAAATGTATAGCAACATGGGACAGCACGGAGTGCGAGTGCGAGCACGGTCGCTTGGGCCCGCAGTGCGTGGCCGCGTGTGACTTACACCCGTGCGGAGAACACGCCACGTGTGTGCCTGATGATACTGAGAGGGGGTATACTTGTACTTGCCATGTGGGGTATACTATGACCGGTAAGTTGATCTTCATTCGTAGTGTAAAAGTAACGAGGTATTTTAAAACACGTGGTGGGGTGTGAGCTGAATCCGTGTGGGGAACCCGCTACTTGTGTGCCTGATGATACAGAGAGGGGGTATACTTGCACTTGCCATGCGGGGTATACTATGACCGGTGAGTTGGTCTTCATTCGTAGTGTAAAAGTGACGAGGAATTCTATAACACGAGGTTGCGTGTGATCTGCATCCGTGTGGAGAACATTCCACATATGTGCCTGATGATACTGGGAGGGGGTATACTTGTACTTGCCATGTGGGGTATACTATGACCGGTAAGTTGGTCTTATTCGTAGTATAAGTAACGATGAATTTTAAAACACTTGGCCGCGTGTGGCCTGCATCCGTATGGAGAACACGCCACTTGTGTCCATGATGATTTGAAAAGAGAGTACACTTGTACCTGCATTGTGGGGGTATACTATGACTAAGTATTAAAAATACTACAAATGTATAACACTCTATTACGATAGTAATAGTTAGATCAAAATTATCTTACGTAGGTGTCTAAAAGCTTTCATTAAGCAATGATATTCCATGGTTCTTCTAGGCCAATTGCTATTCTTTATGAACAGAAGTTATACTCGTATAATGATTATTCGTTGTGTTGTATATTGTATAATTTTTGACAAACTTCAAAAAAGGAGGAGGTTTTCAATTCAATTTATTTTCTATTTTATAGTGGTAAGAAGTCGGATTTATTTTTAAGCAAAAATTTCTAACTTTTCCTTCAAACAACTGCTTTATTTCAGAGGGTGAATGCGTAGAGACTCGTACCGAAGCGCAGTGCCCGGGCGGCTGGTGGGGGCTGCGCGCGTGCGGCCCGTGCGACTGCGACGCGGCGCGCGGCCTGCACCCCTACTGCGCCACCGATACCGGCGTGTGCCATTGCAAGGTATACTCTTTACTCACACCTGGAATGTTTGTTACGTAATTAATATTAAGTGGTTATAAGTTTACTAACAAATTATGGATGTTGTATTTATTTATAACTCTTAACTGGTCAACATAATTAATACTAACATAGTTTTAAGCGACTTCACTGACATATTATGGATGTAGTATTTATTTATTTCGATCCTTCAGTGTACCATTTTTTTCAAATATATATAGAAACACTATATACATAAACAGAAAAAAAATCATCTACATGATAAATGAAAAATAATGTGAAAAGCATGCATAGCCTACGTATATGTAGGTAGCTACTGCAATAGTTTGATATGTCACTATACGCTCGTATGACGCGCATTCGGTAGCTTACATGTAGAAAAACTCTTAAGGCGCATTTACATTGATTTTTAGGAACCGCATGCGGGTCGCGAGCTATTTCTGTAACGCATGCCATACAGCCCGCATTGGGATCATCAATCTATTTCACTCGTCATTAGAGCTCGCATTCAAGCTGCGGGACTGTAACGCATGCTATGAAGTCTGCGTGACTTTTCATTGGTCTTCATGCCGAATTCGGGGAGACCCTCACTTAACTTAATCGATCGACTCAAATGTAGTTGCGCCTTTACGCACACAGCATACTTAGTGCATATAGTAGCGATTCGTCTTGCATACTAATGAGATATTATCCCCTCTAGGAGAACCACTACAAGCCAGAAGGATCATCAGATTGCATCCCTTGTCAATGTTACGCGTCCGGTTCGGCGAACAGTTCGTGCGCCCAGAGCGGCCAGTGTCACTGCCGGCGCGGAGTCATCGGTCGAGCTTGTGACTCGTGTGCTAATGTGTATGCGGAGGTCACGCCTAATGCGGGATGCCAGGGTAAGACACCTTTAATCTATATATATGTCAGAGAATATAAAATTAATTTATTAGAATGGCAATGCTGATTGACAAAGTTCTATAATATTAAGTGATAGGTCTTGTCAAATGTCAAAGCAACTATCTGACAGTAGTGCGTCTGTTAGATGATTCAATTCGAATATCGACAGCGTCTGTGCCGGTGGTGCGCACTGATTGATATAAACATAAGATGGCGGACGTTTCACTCGAAAGCTCAGAACTTCATCCTTCGCAATCTCTGACTTATATATAAATGAATTGCTGTTCGTTAGTCTCGCTAAAACTCGAGAACGGCTGAACGGATTTACCTTCGCACCCAGCTTCGCACTGGTTCTAAGTTGTTTTTGTATTTCCTATATTTCCACATATTTCGATTGGATGTGGATTTCGGAAATTATTAGATAAACTGACTACGGTTATCTGTTAAAAAAATATTCCTGGACATTAAACACAACGCCATCTAGCAAACTAAGCAAAGCTTGTACTGTGGGTACTAGATAACTGTAAGACATGCTAAAACATACTTATTTTTGTAAATACATATATACTATAGATAAATTAAACACCCAGACAGTAGAAAATTACAATGTTCATCACATAATAATTTTCTACTCGTGGGGATCGAACCCACGCCCGCAATAGACCATTGCGGAACCACTGCGCCAATCTGATCGTTATTGGCAATAAAAGTCGACATTGACATCTTGTTGTCCCTTACCGAAAACTTATATTTACGATAAAAATAATCTAACACCTATTTTCTTTTCAGTTGTCTACGATGGTTGTCCAAAATCTTTCGCGGCAGGAGTATGGTGGCCAAGAACTAAATTTGGAATAGAAGCCATCACGGAATGCCCACCTGGTAAGTTAACTATCTTTTCTATAGTATAATCTTGTGTTTGTTTTAACGCGAGTACTTTCCATTCCATTCCATTAAATAAAATACTTTTTAAGTCTCCCGTGACTACGCTCGCTGTAAAGTGCTCGAAAGGTCGGGTTAAATATTAATGTAAAATAATGTATAATAAACCGCGTTTAAAATCCTTTAAAAAGTATTTTATTTAAAATATCGTTTATATTCTTTACGATATTTCCTGTGCAACTTTTTAATTTAACAAAAATCTCTATATTTACTTTGTATACAGGATCGAGTGGAAAAGCAACACGAATGTGTGACGAAAGCCAAGTAATACCATGGCAAGAGCCGGACATGTTTAACTGTACGACATCAACATTCTATCAGTTGAGAAAACAGGTAAGCCTTTTTTAGTAAATTTTAATTGCAGGTATGTATTTTCAAAACCATTGTAATGTGTAAATTCACAAATGTATTTAAACATAAAAAATAAGTTTACGATATTCTAAATATCATCAGTGTTTAGTAAAGCATTTTATCGGCCTTCAATTTCTTGCTCATTGGTAATTATGGTTTCAATATTTAAAGCTATAACAAACACTTTTGGTTGTTAAACAGTTTAATTAAAAATTTGGTACATAAAATCGAAAGTAAAGAACAATAGGTAAAATATTATAAACAACGAAATACTAGCGCGCGCGTACGGACGTAAATTGTCTATTTTCTTGCCACTTCTCGAAAGCGTCGTTTTTTGGCGCGCGAGAACAAAACCGCGGCAACCAAACACAGCGCATTGCGCTTGAACGCTACGTTCAGAAACGTGGGAGAATCACGGCGTAAAACACAGGCCATTACAAACCTTAATAAATTTCAGCTGCACAAAATAGAGACCGGTGAACTAACGATGAACACTTTCGTCGGAGTGCGTCTCGCTGAGGACCTTTCTACGGCCTGTTCAAATACGCAACACTTATATGGAGCCGATATCCTTGTAGCTGAGGGAATCCTACTTGAGTTGATTCAGTATGAATTGAGGCAAGGCGGATTAAATCTTACGCACAGTCAGGATAAAGATTATGTTAGGGTGAGTATTCATGTTTTTTTCATGCTGAGATATTTTTTTTTCTTATAATAAGAATTTCATGGTTTAACTATTATGTTGATCGTAATAGAAATGTACTGTGATTCTACTCAACTGGCCAATAACAAATCACAGCTAGTCATATGATTCTTTCCTAACTGAGGGTAGCTGGGTCGTGACGTCAATAAGACGTTCGAGCACCATGGCGGAATTGTTACTAATAAATGCAAATACTTAATGCAGCTATATTTTATAACGAACTTTGACATTTGAAAACAAAGTTAACAAATTTAACTTGTTGCAACATGAAATTACTATTACTTCTACGGTAAAATATCTAATGCATTTAATATTTGAAATATCATAATAACTTTTTGCCAATAAATATAACCGACTTCCACACTCCAAAAAGTAGAAAATAACTTTAATATTATTTTTATTAAAATCTATACAAAGTCGATGCATAATCTTGTTAAATTGAAAGTAAATAAAGGCACCAACCGACACTACTCTTTCGAATGCAAAAAGAATTTTCCAAATCGGTCCATATACGCCGGAGATATGCGGTAACATGCATAAAAAAGCAAAAAAATGCGGTCGAATTGATAACCTCCTCCTTTTTTAGAAAGTCAGCTAAAAATACTATAAAGAAATATGACTAACACTAGATAAACGTAATTAATAAATATTTTTTCTCATCCAGAACATAATAACATCGTCCAACACGATCCTCAATTCGCAATACCAGCGGGAATGGCGACGTATCAGCGAACTGACCGGGCGCGGCTCAGAGCATTTACTGCAACAGTTCGACAAGTACATCTCAGTGCTTGCTGAGAGTCAGCACGATACGTACACGAGTCCGTTTGAAATCGTCACTAGTGATATGGGTAAGTGGACTTGGTTACTTTAACCTCTAATTTCCAACACGTGCCTAAACTTCCAATACAAATTAATAACTATATATGTACGTCATTGAGAAAATTTTATAAGGATGTATAATGTAATTCTCTTTCTCTCTAATTTTTGAATGTATGTCTTTTAAATGTGTACAATATCTACACTATCTTTAAATATTGCTTCCTTTCTGCCATCGGGTCGCTTGGAAGAAATTGCTAATTAGCAATAAAGCTGCCTTTTGTGTTATCTATTGTTTGTGTCTATATAATATTGTTCTTGCTTGTATACACAATAAAACATATTCATTCATTCATTCATAATGTAACATCTGTTTCAGTAATTGGAGTAGACATCGTAACAGCGGAATCCATATACGGCTTCGAGCCAACACAACTAAACCGGTTCAACATTGAATCTTACACAACGGAACGCGTAGTTCTACCCGACACATCTTCATTCATCCACTCTCCCATACAAACCACTGGGTATTATGGCATCAATAAATCCAAGAGCAAGAAACCCTCCAGCCCCACCGTTTCGTTCCCAAAGTATAATAATTATGTGAAAAGTAAAAACAAGTTTGATAAGTTTTCGAGGGTACTTTTGCCGTTGGATTTGATCGGGATTAATAATGTTCAAGGTATGTCTTCACTTAGTATAATATTTTCCTTTCTTACTTCCATAAAAACTAATATCAAGATGAAACACAACAAAAAAAGGATCATATTTAATAGAACTAAATACTTCTTGTTTAGTTAAAAGAGAGCTATTTAATTAAACAATTAATTACGTATTTATTAACAATAATGCAGATCTCAAAAAATCTCATTTTAATTAAGTGAACAGATTATTCAAAACGCTTTCAAATAAATTAAAATTCATACAATGTCCACAGATAACGTAGAAACAATGTATGAATCCCGCGCAGTATTCTCTTATCTCCAATACTCGAGGAATACATCGCAATTGATGCCTTTGCGTATGGACGAATCAGTCAGTCGTCGGTGGGGAGTTAACATCACTGTAGGCTCACCAATACTACAGGTTTCTCTGTTTGTACCTGAGTATGTTTGGATTAAAGAGGCTAAAGAAATTGAGGATTCTTCGGATAATAATACAGAGGATATTGATGGTAAGTTCAGTACATTTATGATTAGCTCCCACCATAACTATTTATATTTTTGATAACTATAATTATAATTGTCTTCTCAGGTATCACTTATGTTAACAAAGGCCACCCACATCCCACACAAAACAACAATCATAACAACAATAATCACAAAAATCCTTGGGGATCTAACGAAGAAAATATGAACCAAGACCACGGCCCCGTTGTTATCCAACCAGCTTTCAAAAAACAAGAAAAATCATCTTACACGAATGATAATTTCCAAGAAAACGAGTCATCTTACGTCGCAGAGAAACTAGAAAGCCAACCGCAAGCAATGGCATTAACAATGGAAAACGAATTTAAAAACAAAGATAGTAATTTAACCAAAGATATGGATAAAAAGTTAGTGTATAAAAGTCTGAACGGGATAAGACTAAAGAAGCCGATAAGGTTGCAAATGTGGTTGGATATAAATAGAGAGACGTTTGGCTCAAGAACGAATCCGCAATGTGTTCATTGGTCAACACTGCGAGGGTAAGAAAGTTTCAGAACTCCATAACTTTTGGCCATAGAAATAGGCATATAAGACTAAAAACTAAGTCAAATTTACTGCAGTAGAACTTTTAGGAATATTTTTCGGACAATATTTATTTGGTTTTATCATATTATTAACAACTACGAAACTACATAGATTTTTTTTCTTCATTATTTAGGTCTGGTGAGTGGTCTCGCGTTGGATGTCACACAGAAATAGATTACAACTGGTCGCCATATTCCAACGAACCACTGCTAATCAACTGCACATGCAATCACCTATCTACATTTGCTGTTTTAGTTGATGAAGTAGACATAGAGGTATGTTCTTCCCACCTTTTTAAAGTCCCAAAATCAATCAAATATTATATAATAATAATTTTATTTATTTTTCTTACCACAAATGTTTGTCACTGTGTTGTACATTACAATGGTCAATTGAATGGTTATGACTATCATTTGTGAGAGACTTACGGCTTACGATTACGGGTCACCAGGCCCCCAAAAAGAATGAACAGTTTATGTTAAGATTATTGAAATGTTTTCTATTATAGATAGAAAGTAATGGTTTCCACGATAAAATCTTTATTAATTATTTTATTTTTCCAGTTTATTCCAGAACCATCTCTCCTAGAATCAGTGACATCATACACAGGATTCAGCATATCTCTTCCTCTGTTACTCTGTACGTGGGCAGCGTTGTCTCTCATGCGAGGCGGCGCAGCAACTGTGTCCAACTCTATCCATAAACATTTGATATTCTGCGTGTTTATGGCTGAATTACTGTATCTTATAGCAATGAAAGCGAGAAATTCACTGGTTCAGAATGAGGTAAGACATTTTTATTATAATTCAATGATTTATATGACCCTTCAATAATGTTAAATTTTTTTTAGTATAAAACCGTTTTTTTTAGTATAAAAAGTAATTTTTTTTAGTGTGTTGGCTACACGGCAATGCCTTTTAGGATTTATTATATTATGCGTATTTAAATTGAGATTTCACTCCTATTTAATGTTTTGCCTTTGAATCCTAAAAACACATATATACATATACATAGTTATAGTTTTTATATAAATATACACATATTAATAGTTTTTATTATTTAACCTAAATTATTTCTAAAGTAATGGATGGAGGTCGCCTTGACCGACCCATTTCATATGTTATTTTTACAAATAAAGAGTTTTAAATAAATAAAAAATAAATTTGTAGCATTATTTTTTTTGACACAGTTCGCATGCAAAGTAATCGCCATGTCCCTCCACTACTGGTGGGTGTCAGCGCTGGGTTGGTGCGCGTGCGACGCGTGGCAAGTGCGGAGACTTGTACGAGAAGTACGGGATGTGAACCACGGTCCCCTCGCCCCGCACCTCGCTGTGGCGTATGCGGCTCCCGCTGTGGCACTAGCATTAGCAGCGGCACACCATCAGCAGCAGTATGGAAACGCCTTGTTGTGAGTACTAACTGACGTAACATTCTATGTAGATTGTGTTTACTACCTAATCAAATTTAGTTAGTAAACACAATATATATTGCTTTTCTTGTGTATAAAAAATTATATTTAAATACTTTGTGGAATATTTTAAAATGTACAGATAAAAAGGTATATTTTCATTTAAGTTCTCGTTATTATGATATTTACATTTAGTCAATAGATCAAAAGGGGTGGGGAGAGAAATTTTTATACAAGAAATGTTAAGTTGAAAGAAGATAAATGCATCTGCGCAACCGTATTTGCATGGAATCAGAAGTTTTCACGAGATGCGCACCGACATACAGACATGCAAAAAAATCTAACAAAATTTTTGGATTCTATATCGATGGGGTAACACCCCCAGCTAGATATTTTTTAAATATCTTCAATTTACAGAATTTTAATTTGTTAGCTTAGTAAAAAAATACGCAATTATTTAACTCAAAATGTGTTCAGTTGCTGGGTGAGCTGCCATGAAGCAGTGGTGTGGTGGGTGGTGATCCCCGCGGGTGCGTACGCGCTCGCCGCCGTGGTGCTGCTAGCAGGCGCCACTCGAGCCGCCTTCACTGTCAGAGACCACGTCATCGGCTTTGGGAACTTGCGGTAAGAATTAAGACATTATTGAGCTCGTTAATTTCATTAATTTTTAATTAAATGTATTTCTCATTCAACTATATTGGTAATTCATAAATATTTTGTAAGAATCTCAAAACCCAACCAAAGGACCCAAACTAGACAAAGCCTTATTGCCTAGTTTGGGTCCTTACCCTATTTCTGTTCTCAAAGTCTTTAATAATTAAAAAAAAATCTTTTTCATCACTAGTTGTAACCTTTGTGATTTTTGAATTTATTCTAAAATGAATGAATTTATGAAAATTTATTTCTATTAAGATTGATAAACGATATATCTCATGCGTTCTTGATACATAAGCTATCCCACTTCTGATCTACTTCAAGAACAGTGTGACTATTTTTTTTGTACAGTACATGCTTACCTAGCGAGTATTTGTAGGATGTTGCTAGCAGTGAGTATTATTTGCCTGCCTCTGGTGTGCACGGCGTGGGCGAGCGGGCTGATCCTGGGCAGTGAAGCAGGAACTCGTCGTGCGGCGCTAAGCTCGCTACTGGCGGGTGCGGTGGCGCTGCACGCTGCCGCCGCCGCACTTGGTTACATCGCCTTCAATGTACGCGTACGAGACAATCTACAGCGGTACGTATTGTATTTTTTTTTCATCGCCAAGCAGGCAGGTCACCTGATGTGAAGTGATCACTATCGACCATGTTTACTCGCATTGTTGTAGGCATCACGAGAACTTTTTATTTTATTATAACAAAATATTTTTTTTTTAGTTAGCCAAAATAATACATACATAGCCAGCGTTTTATTCGTTTGTAGGACATTCAGAACAGGTAACAAATAAATTAAAAAATAATATTAAATTAACAAAGCCTCGTCGACCTTTTCCATTATTTTTTACGTCTTTACGTGACCGTGACCTAAAACTTGTTTTAAAGCGATATATCAAGTAACATTGAAATCCTGTACAAATATTACAAACAAGTTGTCATTATATTGAAAATTTTCTTTTTTTATATTCCACAAATTATCATAGAGAACATTTAACGTTTATTGATATTTTATAGAACGGTACTGCGATGCCTTGGCAAGAAAGTTCCACTGACAGATACATCAGTTATAATCAGCACCAGCGCCCAGAATTTATCCCATACAAATCGGTAAGTATTTTATACTTTTATCAGCTCGTCTTTAATGGCTTACATTTTTATTTGTTTATTTTGCGTTAAACTTTTTGTTTAGATCTTCATTGGCCTATCACAGTGGAACAGAAGCGCGCCAACTACGCAACATTGGTATCTCAGCATCTTCAACTACCTCTCGTTCTACTACGAAAACCAGTTCTAGTCCATATAGGTTAGATACATAGATTGACTTTTGATAAGTTAACCATAATAAACGGTCATATTTAATCCTTTTATTTTTTAATGAAAAATAAATAAATACAGATAAATCGCTATTTAATATTGCATATCGTAGATTTGCAATTATTATTCATTCAGATAACTTTTTTTTTACCATGTTTTAGGCGAAAAAAAATCTTTTATTTAATTTTTAATAATCTCATTAAATGTTTAGCCGAAGCGATGGTCAACTCCGTCATACAAGTACCTCTACATCGAACTACAACACTAGCGCCAGTGATATGCCAGCTTATTTGAGAGGATTCGATTCGTCCCTGCACAAAAGGAAAGATGGTAAGTTATTCATATTTAAAAAATACAGAATGGAGTAGATTATTCAAGTCTCACAATTAATGTTAATTTTGATCCTTCGAGCCGGATGCAACTTTCTTGACAATTTAGTATTTATGATTAAGAAAAAGATTGTTTCAATATTTACGTCGGCAAAGTCATCACAAACAACTAATTAGACTTCAGTTATTTGTGTTATTATCAAGACATAGTTAATACAATCCCTAACTTTCCACAAATTAGATGACCGACGTCGTCGCCGCAAGCAAACGGAAAGTAACGCTGAAGGGGCTGAAAACGCAACAGAAGCTACAGACAGCGATAGCGAAGGAAGCGCGAGGAGTCTGGACCTCGCCTCCAGCCACTCCTCTGATGATGACGAGACCAGCACTAGAAGGTCTTCTCACCCGCCGTCTGCTACAAGTACATATATTCCTCAGTCATTAAGAAAAAAACAATAAAAATCGTTTATTTGCCATAGATGTAAGAACCAAAAACCATTAAATATACTAGAAAATTTAATTGTTCGTTACGTTTTCAGATTAAGGATTCCCAGATGATTTATACATTCTGATGAAAGAAAGAAATTATGATTCTTTTAATCGTTGATAACTAATCTTATTTGGCGTCAGCTTATATTTTTTGTCTTGGGATTAATGTTTTGCATTACTTCTTTGCAATAAACTACAAAGAATCAAATTTTTCTGATCATTTTAACTCAAATGAAACTTTTAATAATAGGAGAGCGCGGTAGCAGTACTGGCAACAGTTTCCTGCCCAACATCACAGAAGGAGCACCGTTAGGAGTCCCACCACGATGGCCTTCGCATATCAGAGACGGTAAAATACTAACCTCACATTATGACATCGAAGGGAGTCGTTAAGAGCTCATGTTCTCGCAATTTTTTTTTAGATTTTATTTGCTATCTTACGTTGTATTTCGAAATTTTAAAATATATTTCAATAATAGAACTATCATTAATAAATAAAAAGTATCAATATACTATTATCCTGCAATCACTTAACTGAAAAATGATCGCAGATTCAACTTAAAATTCTATATATATTCTATTACAATTAATGTTAACAAATTATATTGTTAAAAATATGGATGGTATTAGACACCTACTTTTATTCAAATTTGTGAAACGGCTCTTAATTGAAATTACTTAAAAATTGCAATTTTCTTATTTTAAAATGATTACAGAACCGAACAGACAAGAAGGACGTTGGTCCCAAGAAACAGGGTCTGACGAAGCGGGACCGTCCCCGGTCCCCCTCCCCAACCCGGACCTCACGTCCGACGTGTTCGTGAGGTCGCGCCTCAAGCCCTCCATACTGGAGAACGTGCACGATACGTACGTGGCCAGTGTGGATGCGTCCAGATTGCCGCTTGATAATAGGTGAGACTGCTGCATTTAGCTATTTAATAATAATAATAATAGCTCCCCAGACCGATTTCGGCCATGGTGGCCAATCTCAACAGAGACTAGCCAGCTGCGCAGGAGATATTATAGGACACAAGTGTACGCGTGAACACAGGTGCACTGTCTTTTCCTTTTACTCTCATAACCGACGGCTTTACGTGCTCTCCGAGGCACGGGGGTGTTCCAATACCGCCAACTTCCAAACTCAGGGCTGTTACTATGATTTCTTTGTCAGAGAAATCCTAATAACATTTTTTTTGCCCCACCCGGAAATCGAACCCGGGACCCCTCGATCTGTAGTCAAAGATGCAACCACTACCAACGAGGTAGTTATTTAGCTATTTGAGAGTCATACTATTTTACTGTTCGGTTGGCGCAGTGGATACGTCAGTGTATATTGCGCCAGAGGGTGCGGGTTCGATTTCCACCGGTAGAAAATTATGATGGGAGGAACATTGTAATTTTCCGCTGTCTGGGTGTTAATATATCTATAGTATGTATGTATTTACAAAAAAAAGTATGTTAAAGTATGTCTATTAGTTATCTTGTTTCCATAGTACAAACTTTGCTTAGTTTAGGACTAGGTGGCTTTGTGTAAAATATCCGAGATTTATTTTATTTTTTTAAACTTGTCGATTTTGGATATAAATGATCCACTATTATGTAAGATTTTTGATCCCAAAATTCCAAGTGAGAAACAAACTTTTTCCAAAATCAATATTTAGAAACGGACTTCTCTCCAATTGAGAATATCCATAAGAACTTATTTTGGTTTAAACTTCTTCCCTCATCACTATTTAATCTCAAATTGAATTACACAGATACGGGGTGATGGAAGACGAGCTAATGTACGGCGTGATGACCGACACCGAGAAGCAAATGCCGTACGACCCCACCTACCCCATGTCTCCCACCATGTACCGCCTCCCCAACCCCTACGGCTCCAAGACCTACCTCTCCTCCCGAACCTCGGACTACGGCTATAGCCCCACCAAATACCTCAACACGGACAGTGTCTACGGCTCCAGGGACTTTCGGGACGTCCCAGCTCGAGAACACGAGGGATACCCTTCCAGGGATTTCCGGGACTCCGGCATCGCGACGATGCTGAAAAATGACTATCAGAGGAAAATGGAGGGGTATGGAGAGTACACGGACAGGATGTCCGATGGTTCGGATAAACACCATCCGCATGATAAATACCACTTCCCTTATACAGGTAGGTTGGGATTCAAATAATTTGTGTGGTTTCAAAATGCTTTTTTTATGTGGATTTTTTATTATTTTATAGTCGAAGTTTAGTAAAACTTATCTCCCATATGAACATATTTCAAATATCGTTGATAAAAATACCTGCTATCCTCAATATAAAATATTTTAATAATTATATGTTACTTATGTTCCTTTAAAAATCTATGTTCTAATAAATTACTGGCTTATATACAAATCAGATATAAAGCCAAATCTTGAGCAATAATTATTTTGGAGTATTTATTCATGAAATTTATTCATGAAAAAACAATAATTTCATTGAAACTACTAGCCACGACATCTATCGTTATTATATGGCAACATTGCTGTATTTAAAAATATAGAAGTATAATGCTTTATACAACCTTGTATATCCACCGCGTGAATATAGTCGTCACAATAAATGCTATGCTTAGTTCTATTCATTTGCTTTGCTCAGCCGAGGAGGACCACATAAACATGCGAGGCGTGAACCACTCCCCGCAAGTCCCTAGCACTGATAGCAATGCAGGTAAACTTCACCGCTTCTTTTATTTTGCAATGTTCCTATTTTTGTGTGACTGTGTTTTTATTTAGTTTTATTTAGTTAGACAGGGTATTTTCACATATTTTTACCTATCAAGTGTATTTTACATATTTTTACCTATATCACGTTATCACTTTAGATCAGGTGAAACGTTGGTCAAATGCCCGCTTAATCTGATATAAAAAAATATGGCTTTTTTGACTATGACATTTTTTTTGTTGCTTTTTAAACAAGCAGAATGATTAGACATAGGATTCTGTTGTTTGATCTAAAGTTTGTCCCTCAATATTATTTTTAAAAATTTAATAATTAGTAGGTACGAAATAAATAAAACTAAATTAATAATGTTCACGCAGCTGATGGTCAACAACAAATGGGAGCGCCTCTAGCAAGCATGGGAGAAACTAGCGAGTAAGTGGTTAAATTGTTGTATTACACCTGCTTAACTTTAAGAACCAACTTGTACTTAATTTAAAATTTTTACACATTTTTTCTAACACCAAACACTTAATACACTTTTAACTATAAAAAAAAATATTGATGCAATCTTTCAAGAAATATCAATGTGCAATTATAATATATCATCAAATAGCACTTAGTTATTTCAAAATTACCACATTGTGCCATAAAATACAGACCACACAAATACTTATTTAAAACTGGCAACAAATTTAAAATGTACGCATAATAAATCTTTATATTATTTTAATTATGTTCAACTTCATCAATACTGAACTTCACAATTACTATCATATAGTTCAGTTGTTATATTGTTTTAAAATTTTACTTTATTAACATAAATTATCACTAGATGGTGGCGGTTGTATGAGAAACACTCTTTATAATCATCTTTTGCTTTGCTAACTGGTGGTGCTATCGTGCGCAAAATCATCTATATTCACCATAGGGAGGAGGTAATATTTTAATATTAATATTGTTTATACGCATGATTTTTACTAAAATTACTTACTAGGAGGTCCCTTCTACTACTTAAGATAAAATATTGTATTGAAATAAATAATTTTTTCATTTTTTCACTTATTATCATTAAATTCTTTAATTAAAATTAAAAATATAAACAAAAATAGAAGATATACTGAACATTTCCTGTCTAGATCATTTTTAAATAAATATATGCCACACATTACTTTGTGATTTTGACATTTTTACTGAAGTTTTGTAGCTCAAAAAAATTATTATTTCGTCCAAAAATAGTTTCTGCAAAAAAGACATTCACCTTGTTCTCTATTTCTTGTCTCTACATCTATAATTAATGTACTCTATACTTCTTTATTAAGCGGTCTATAGTTGTAATGCGACTCTATTCCTTGTTTTGAATTACTAACTAAAATAAATGCAATTTTTATTCTATTAATTTATTAAAATGTTTTTATCTGCTTTAGGAAATCTACTACTGAAGACGACGCTGAAACAAGAGTATAAAACAACATAGTACAAGATTTCCAATGAATCTCAGTTATTTTAATAATTTATTTGTATTGTGTACACATGATTAATTAAGTAATGTAATAAATAAATTTTGAGCGCTCATTTTTAAGACTGTCGCAAATTCCCCACGGGCACTGCCATAGTGTGTATATTTAGCTTTTTAGTCTCTCTTGTTTATGTGCTTTAGGAAAGTTGCTATTATAATAAATATAAAAATTTTGACTGTTATATTTTATGCAGCTTTGAATGAATTGTAATGAAATTAAAAATATATATTTATCAAATTTAAGAGTCAACTGCAAGTGAAGATATAAATGATATGAATATGATATAATAAAAAATAATATTAGGTATTATCCAAAGTCAGATGTGTAAATAAATTTCTATAACTATGTACGTTATAGTAAGGGTAGGTATAAAATAAGATATTTTTGTATAAGACACCAAAAGATAGATAATGATTATAGGAAGGAATCACATTATTAGTAGCATAAAATTAAACCTTAGGCATCACAACATACAGTCGTTTTTAATTAACATTCAAAAATAGTTTTTTAATTACCTTTTCTTTGTAAATAATTCCGTAAATAGGAGTGTTGTGTGCATTTTTAACTTTTACGAAGAGTCCACCTATTTTGTAAATACTTAGACTTTTACACATTGTAGTAATAAATGAAATAGGTAAAAATTAAAAAGCTTTATTTATGTAGTATGAATAATTTTGCCATAATAGTTGAGTCGGTAGTTACTATGTTAAGAACCTTATTCTCTATTTTATGATATAAGAGGTATTTATTATCTTTGCTTTAGCATTGATTTTGAGTATCTACAAAACAATATCATAGAAACTAATTTTTGAAACTATTTGGCCTGCTCAATTATTTTTATTAAAAAAATAAAATGTTTCTTTTGAAATATTTTAAAACTCAAAAATTTAAGTACGATATATGCTTTAATGATTATGCATATTCAATTTTATATACAATTCTTGATGATTATGAATAATATTTGATAGCTTAATAATTATAATATACACTCTGGAATTGTTTCAAATAGAGGTTCAAATACACATTCCATTTTTGTAAAAAAAAAATAAATATTTTATTGCTAAGTCGCGATTGTTTTATTTTACTTACGTTATCCTAATAATCTCAAATTTTATTTAGCAACGGAATGTAAAATAAATTTCTATATTTTTATGTTACAACATGGAAGCGGAGCATGTGGTTCACCTGATGTTAAGGTACTGACTTAATCTAGTAATATAAGTATATCACTAAACTTGGACCGTTTTATAACTATATTCCTAGTAAGATAGTAATGAATCGCTTTCGTATAACTATGTTCCGGCATATAATTATATCCCTAGGGATATAACTATGTTACGGCTTTATCTATCTTACAGCGACATATATATGGTATGAATATGCCCAATATTTCGCAGGTGCCTTGTCAAATTCATAAAAGGGGGTGGAGGTACTATTAAAGAAGGGCTTTATGAAATAAGGAGGGAAAGGGGATGGGAAAGTAGGTTCCCGGCGATGTCGGTACGAAACAGTGATACCTACGCCGGTCGAGCCGATTATTTGTGGTTGGATGGTAAATTCTCCCTTGCGAGCTGAAACCAATTCGTGCCGAAATAATGCATAATACATAATATGCATACTGCATAATATTATGCAACTATTCAAAAATATCAATCAACCTGTCAAAATAATTTACTTTTTACAAATATTGGATAAAAATGTTATATTATAAACAATTCTTCTACCCTTATAATTAGTATCTATACTTAACTGCCTCTTTCCGAACTTGGCTGATGCACGGCAGCGTGTACTATTATGATTCTCTAGTTGAAAATCATAATATCTACTACTTAACTACCTATTAAGTCGGTATATTTAAAATCCACAGGATTCAAATATTCGTTTTACCATATTCATGACAAGTAAAGCATACAAAATTTAAAATATTTAAAGATTATTTTCTTACTTAACCCTGGCATTCATCTATCACTACATTCAAATGTTATCGGATTAGATATCTCAGTAGTATCAGAGATTTATGTAACATGTACAAAACGGTGAACTTCATTGTACAGAAATTGATCGTTCGTAACTGTATGGACAATATGTGTCATGATACTTTATATTAAGCACGTGACTTTATTTATAAAATCTATTATCAGAGCACTATGTAATGTTTACAGTGTCTCCCCATCGAGCACGAGATAACAATAGTTTTTATAAACCTAGATTTTTTTAGTCTATTTTTTAGTACCTACCTATGTTATTAAAATAAGAAAGGATGTCATATAATTTTTGAATCGATTTCTATGCTTATTTCGCCTATCGATTCACATTGTAAGTGAAACTTCAATAATTGTTAAAATATTTATAGTGCAAACCAAGGAGAGGGAATAAACCTGCATTCTCATCGCGAAAAATTAGGGTTGTTTCAGCCCACCAGAGTTCACTTCAGAGTTTAGACGTCCAAGGGCGACAGTCACTAACAGGAGAAATTAAAATCATCCTTCAATAAAACAGTACATCTCATATTGTATATATATTATTTTAATATAATATGCAGCCTGTATTAGATCATAGAGGGCCTATCAGTTTTGGTCGGTTTTATATAACTGATACTTATTATTAAAGCTCTTATTATCTACACATCAGAGATAATACTTGAAATTCATTAAATAAAAACAACTAACTTTTAGCTATTTATTCATCAACATACATAATATCTACATTTGCACAAATATGTTAAACTTATAAACATCAGTAAATCGTTTTTCGACTGATATTAATACTTTTTCGTTTTTATTTCATTACGCCCAAATGTTTTGAGCTTTTCAAGACGATATTTGCAATCGTTCAGCATTCATGTCGACACCTATATCATATTTTTGTGAATATAAATTTACAATAAATTAGTGTTTTTAAAATACAAGGAGGCAAACTAATATTTACAAATGGGAGTAACAGTAAAAGGGGGTTTATGGGGGCCGCACACGAAAAAAATTGGCAATTTTTCCCACTAGACACATTTGCAATATATAAGATAGTAATAAGCTATACTTGTTCAAAAATAGGTCTAATTATTATGACATTGAGTCTAGTTGGAAAAATAATATGAGGAGTCATCTGTTATATAAACTTATATACAGTTATATACCAATCCAAGCTTTCACAAGAGTTGTAATAAGATTTCATGGAATGTTTAAAGCCTTAAAATGAATAGATACAGCAGTGTTTGTGCCTCAATAATTTACAAGTAGTGAAAACTATTATATAAATGAAATAAATATGAAGGATAGATAGAAATCACTGTATATCTAGTCATTTCAATATAGCACTGTGATATGGTTTAAACAACACAAGTTTATTTGTTATAATGTTGTCTAGAAACACTCCAATACAATCAAGACCTGTTTGCTTAAATATGGGGTCTTAGCTAAGTGTATTGTTCAAAAATCTCAATATTGTATACTAGAAACAGCTAACTTGAAAAAATACTCTTCTATGGGAAGCTAAGACCAAATATCATACAAACAGTAACCACCAAGATTATTTAAAAAATTAAATACATTTCACATCAACAAAACATAAGTAGATCAGAAGTACACAAGTTCAACACTTAAATATGTAATTTCAAGCTTAAAATTGCTTCTTATATAAATATAGCTTCAAGCACTGATGTTTTAGGTGTCACTTTGTTGTAGGTTGGGGCGATGGTCCAGTGCTTTGTACACTGAAAATAAAACAAAAGAATGGTTAGCTCAATAGTTAGTATTATGAAAATATCTACAAAATATCTATAGAAGAAACTGATATAAAGAATCTTATTGTGTGTAAATAGAGTCTAGTTTCACTGTGAATAATTTCAAAAGCTATCATTTTCTTAAAACAAATACATTACTTCTACTATAAATAAGTAAAATAGGTTAATTATTATTCTGAGTGCATATTGCTCTATTATGAAAATTGCATGTTGCTGTTAGTTTTAGACAAACCAAATTATAAGTCTAACTTTGATTATTGATGACACAAACTAAGAGATTTTTAAGAAACTCTTGAATATTGTCTCATTTCTTGAACACCAATAGCGAAGGCAATGAATAAACTACAGATATTATGTTAAACAACTTGATCATTCCAAACTATAACTTCCTATTGGAAACAATTGAAGTTATTCAATGTCATATCTTTTTTATTGAAAAATCATTTCCACAACTGTCATGTGACATGCAATATCCTTTAGAAGTTATGTGGTATGAAAAAAATTAGTACAATTACTCAATTTTGTATTAAAATTAAAAAAATAAAGACAAAATAGTTTACTTATAAAGATATCAACAAAAATAGTATTTGTAGTTTTGAATCCAACCCTTCTTATGTGAAAAACAAATGAAGGTAATGTGTTTAATAAATAAGTTTTAAATAATATCAAGAAGAGACTGGCTGCCGACAGAAAAAACCTGGCAAACATTGGAGGAGGCCTTTTTCCTGAGATGGGCGACCCAACAGTACTAGTTAATATATTGAATGTTAAATATTTTGTACAATTTGGTAATAAAAGGCTTATTTTTATTATATATAAGTTTTAAATTGCTATATAAAATGAAATAAAAACTAATTAATAAATTAATAATTATAAATTAAATATATGAATTTTTCTTGTTTAAATTAAACTATAACATTACACTGCTAAAGTGTTGTTCATGTACCAATGTAATTACTTTTTAGCATAAATTAAATGATTTTCTTTATAAATCTATACCAAACAGATACAATAATTATTTGAAATCAATAATTTTCATTAGTATCACTGTCACTCTTGATCAAAGTATACCATACTTTGAGACTACTCTAATGCAAGAGATCATTTATAATTACTTAGGAAATGATCAAATATGATTTGTATTATGCAAAACAAACATGAAAATCTTATCCAGATGATAAGAAATTAATATTTAAAGATTAATCTAATACAAAAGCGTTTACATTTAATCATTGTATGACATTTATCACCATCATATTTATCATCTCCCCCAGTGCCCTGCTTACGAGAACATGTGACTTTGACAGATGTCTGCAGGGATGGTCAAATCTCTTACTGCCAACCTATTCACCTTCTTAGATTACATTTTTATTAATGACTTATATTATAACATATTAAAATGGAAATATAAAAAATCATACTCACACATAATTTTATGTCTTCTTTTAAGTTACTGGTTGCCCATTTTGACTTTTGACGTCATGTAAATGCCGACGATAAGGCCAAATAGACCGATGGCGGATCCGAAAATCTCCACGATAAGGATCTTCACGAATAGGGCTGCGTTTGCCGCATCAGCCAAAGCAGCACCAGAGCCTACGATACCGACGGCGATACCGCAGAACAAGTTTACTAAGCCCACGGCCAATCCTGCGCCAAACATCACGTATCCAGCCATCCAGTTCTGCTGTTTGATGGTGATATCCAGCAAGGGTTCCGTGTATTTCTCCAACATTCCCGACAACACGATGGCTGTGATGAGTCCATAAATAGCGACGGCTTCGCAGAAAATGACGGAAATCAAGTTCTTGGTCTTAATCCTGGGCGCCTTGACACCACCTCCGACTATGCTCACTCCCGTTGTGTGAATGCCCATAGCCGCGCCAACCACTGAGAACGCCACTGCAAAGGCAATACCCAGGGTTCCCCACATGTAGGGGGAAGTGTTCTCCAAGAACCATCCAAAACTTATTTGCTCACCCTTTCCATTGAGAAGATAGTACATAGAAAATATGGGTATCACGATCGCCACCAGCAGCACAAACAGGTAAGTAAGAAAGTATCTCATTTTGGAGATATATTTTTGGTCAATTGGAGCTTCTGAACCTAATAATCCCAATCGGGACGGCCTTTTTTTCTCCAATTCCTACCTTGACAGAAAACTCAAAACGGAGGAGTCTTGTGATCACAAGATGTCAGAGACAAAAAGAATATTGCCAGATAGAAAAAAAATATCAAATTATATATACCATAAATTGCTTTAAATTACTATGACCAATTTATTATAGAATTATTTCTATTATGAAATAATAACAATTTAGTTGAATAAAGGCGTGTGTATTTAAGGAATTAGTAAAAATAGGGACAGGATATGCGCAATTCCAATGCTTCGAGATCATTTGATGTTTTCGAGCGCTTGAATGTGCTACATCAAATGATCTTGATGTAAAAGATCTTTTTAACTATAAATTAGTAAAATTTAATAGAAATAAATTCTTCTTCATACAATTATTAACCTTATTAAACTCTTCTTCATACAATAATTAAAAATAAATTTATAAATAAATAAATGAAACCGATAAAAACTTTCGACCTCCACGGTTCTTCATAGCAGTCTGCGAGGGATACATTTTTACAATGTTTTCTTTCATTACGAAAGAAGAATGAAATTTCGTAATGAAAGAAGACATTGTTTTTCATAAATAATTTTGTAATTTTTTTATAATTATTTTACGATTATCATATCTTTCTTGTTTGCTTTTATAATTTAAAATAATTTTTGCAGTGGGCAAGTTCAACCCAGCTGACCAACAACTACTGACCAGTGACAACTGACAACAGTCAAAATTCGAGTGTCTCCGCCTCTATCACCTGATTATTTATTATTATTTTTTAAACAAATAGACCGTAAAATATGGTTGCCCTGCTAATTAATGCAAATTTTTGATTTTCAACAACGACTTTTATTTATTTTCCGTCGATTCTCTTACTTTTCATTATTTTAACAAGATGTAACAATCATTATTATGCGATGTAGCATCGAAACATAGAAATAGCAAATTATACACTTTATTTGTGAGTGAAAACTAGAAAAGAAGATGAAGTAACCCAATATGAAGCCAAGAATATCGAGGTTTAAAAATGTTGTCCGCTTACGCCAGGTTTATAGTGCGTCATTCTTATTTAATCCTTTTCAGTGTAGCTTCTATTTCCACCGTGCTTATGATAATTCCGCTAGTATGTCACCCTTTACCTTCTTTTTCTGATCCCGTTCTTGGATTTGAGACAAGAGGAACAACTTTAGCAAATCGTTTTATTGCTTGGGAAAATCTCATTGATGAAACAAGGCCGTCCCGAAGACTAGCTGTTAATCCTAAAGAAATTGAAGACCAAATTCGTATGAATCATACTTTAAGCAATAGAGTTGTTAAAGACAAGTCACATTCTGGGCACCGTCACAAAAAAGGACGTAGGAAGAAGCTGAAACCAAACAATATCACTGCTTTTGCAAAAACTTCATACAATTCTGATGAAATTAACATCTCTGTCAATCATGTTCATTGGAGCTTTGGTAAAAATATTTCATTTGAAGATGAAGATACAGTTTTTCTCAGAAACCACACTCGAATGCAATGGAAAATTATAAAAGACATGCCACTCACACCTGGCATGTATCCCCACCATAATTATGCATCTGGTGTCTGTGGTGGACCAGTAGCAGACTATGCTCACATAGTTGTGTCAACATCTGATAGAACATCACTATTAACATATGAAAATGTACAAAAGGTTTGTAGACTACAAAACGAACTTGTTGAATTGGATAGTGATTTATACTTCAATTTATGCCAAAGATCTACACATTCTGAAGAACTCTGCTGTCCCATATGGAGCATACCCAATTATATTGCAATAATTTCTGGCAAAAACTCATGTGAAAATGTTACAAAAGAAGATGTTGATACTACAGTGCAGGTATTGAAGAAATGTGCAAGTTACTTTCACAATTTTACTTTAATGTCTTCATGTGAAATGAATCGATGTCGGGTCCCAAAGTATTGTGCACAACATGATGCCGTATATAATTTGCTATTCTATCTTTTAGATTCCGACTCATTTTCACCTGAAAATATTACAAATTCATTTGTTAAAAACTCAATGTTATTTTTACCATTGCCAACAAGCAGTCCAGTCTTACCTTACTATGAAAAACTTGAAACTGCAAACTTATCATATGATTCTCTCATTGTGCCAGCTATGGATTTTGGTTTGAGAAATGCACTTTTTGATCTGTGGATAATTCAGGACACTTGGTTAATTGGTTTGGGTGGCTTGTTTGTACTTATAGGTGTTTGGATTTATACCAAATCATTTCTACTTACGATTTTACTATTCATAGCTATAGCATATTCTCTTGGTGTAGCATACTTTTTGTACATTTATGTATTTTCTCTGGAATTTTTTCCATTTATGAATTTATTAGTTATTGTTGTTGTGATAGGAATAGGAGCTGATGATGCATTTATATATGTCAAAGTTTGGACAATGGTTGGTAAGAGATTAATTAGAGATAATATAGTTATTCAAGAAAATGGCTTGAGTGATATTAAAAATGTCTCAAGTGCTGGTGAAACAATATTAGTTCAAATTCTTGAAGAAACTTTAAAGCATACTGTCATTGCAATATTTATTACAAGTGTTACAACCGCAGTTGCATTTTTTGCATCTTATGTTAGTTATATTCCTGCCATAAACTGTTTTAGCGTATTTGCTGGGACAACAGTATTGGTCAACTACTTCCTTATGATGACTTGGTTACCTGCATCAGTATTCATATTAGATGTTAAATTGTATATATCAAAATATGTGTTATTAGGTGTACTTAGAAAGACTATGAATGAAATTGGAGAGGATATCAAAGTTATATTGAATAGATTTATCACAACTTGTATCATGAGATTGCATGTAGGATTAGCAATCATTCTTGGTGCTATAGGAATTTGCAGTATTATTGTAGTATTTTATTATCCAGGTCTGCAGCTACCAGATACAAGACAATTTCAACTTTTCCAAACATCACACCCCTTTGAAAAATATGATTTTGAATATAGTGATTATTTTATATTTGAAAAGTTTAGTAGAGATATTGGTAGTGGTGTTAAAATGCCACTTCGTTGGATATGGGGTGTTAAAGCTATAGATAATGGAAATCATATGGATCCTGGATCAAGAGGAAAATTAATTTTTGATGAAAACTTTAGTATATCTGAGCCTCAATCACAAGTGTGGTTGTCCAAGTTTTGCAGAAATTTAAAGGCTCAACCTTTTTACCAACCAACTTTAGGTCCTTTATTACCAAATTGCTTTATTGAAAGCTTTAAAATGTATATGAGTAGACGTTGTTTCGATGTTATCGATAAAATGAACAGAACTCCTTGTTGTGAATCTTCGCATTTTCCGTACAAAAAAGATGTTTTTAACCATTGTATCATAAAAGCTATAGAATCATTATATGAGACTCCAAAAGAAATCTTTCTTCCTGGAGTAGCTGGGCCGAAATTTTTAAGGAGTGCCAATCCTCCTACTGTAGCTGCTCTGGTAGTTGAATTTGAAAGTATAGTTCCGTATTCCATGTCCTATAAAGAAATGAATAAATTCTTTCACCATGTAGAAAATTGGACTCAGCACGAGTTACAGTCTGCACCGCCGGGTATGAGAGGAGGGTGGTTTATATCTGATCTTCAGTTCTATGATTTACAAAGGACTTTAGCGAGTGGAACAGTGATGGCACTTTTACTGTCCGCGGCTTTGGGGTTTATAGTTCTATTGCCTTCAACTTTTAGCTTTGTGGTTAGTATTTGTGCTCTTATAGCAATGATATTTTCTTCGACGGTTACAATAGCTATTTTAGTATTGAGTGGCTGGAAATTAAATATTTTGGAAAGTGTTTCTATATCAACATCGGCAGGGCTTGCTGTTGATTTTAGTTTACATTACGCTCTAAGCTATACTAATGCTAGTGGAACGAAAGCGGCTAGAGTTAAGAATGCATTGTGCACCTCTTCTGGACCGACAGCAGCGGCCGCTCTTACCACGGGATTGGCTGGCATATTCTTATTGCGTTCTAAACTTCTTCCCTACTCGCAAATAGGGTTATTCCTTGCTCTTATTATGTCTGTGAGTTGGATATACGCTACATTCTTTTTATGTTCAATGTTACAACTTCTGGGACGTAATTCTTCTAAGGACGTTTTAACCGAGGAGAAGAAGTCAGTGTCAAGAGTTAGTTCTATTTGCTCCGGGGTACCTAACTTAGAGAGCCACGAGCTAGAACATCTAGCAGACAGTAATCGCACAAACATCACTCACTCCCATAGTCCTTCTAATATGAGCGCAACAACAGTCGTATTACACGACGATTATGAGAATAGGATTGAAAAAAATACTGACAACGCAAATAATGACTGAATTTTTAGTTAAGTCTTAGTTTTTAATTACAAATTACAAGTATTATTTTGTAATCAAAATGTAGGTATACATTTTCAATGTTTCCATTTCTGTGAATTTTTAAGCAGATGAGTATAACCCGTGTGCGATAACTTGATTGGATTCTTTTATAGTACCTACACGAAACAAAGACTGTGTTTGTTTTAAAACACAAGCTTAAGCACAAAGTTGTGTGCCAATTTAATTTTGATAGAAAGCCACAAATTAAAAATGCATTTATTGTAAGTATGACTCATCTTATCACGCATGGGCAATACCTAGTTGTTTTACCATGTTCTGTAAATATTTAGATATTTATTGATGTACCTATGTATTGTATTGTACCCGTTTTGCAGTATTATAAATTATTTTCTAAGTTTGAAATTGTTCAAGTGAAAAACTTTGTGACAATAACTATCACATAATAGTTCACCCCCACGACAATATAACTCGAAACGAGCTTAGATTCTTCACTTGTATTTTGTTGATAATTAAGGCATGCCACGTAAAATATGTTGAACGTGATGTGATAGTTTGAATCAAAATTTGGCAATCATCGTCAATTGAATAAATAGCTTTTGCTCAATTATGTAATGTACAAGTCAAGAAAATTTACTCAAATTTGTTAGTACATTACTTACCTATATAACGTCAAATGTAATGATTACCTATCCAGTGTTCTTTGTATTGAAAATATTCTCATTATGGCTTTCTATTATATTTTTATACTAACAAAATAACAATATATTTCATGTTAATATTTTCTTTTAAGTCTATATTACGAAATGTTGCTTGAAGATTTATACTTGTTCCGAATCTATACTTAGTGCGTATTTTGATAAAATATTATTGTGCCATACATTGATCTGATATAATTTTTATATGTAACCAATGTAACTATGTTTATATGAGATTTCAAATTACTTAAAAAGTTACATCTTACATGTATGATGTTTTGAATTTTGATCAAATGTTTTATTTGATGGACTCGTAAGAGAATTACTATGTGTACTTAATGTAAGTAAATGTATCAATAAAAAGATGTTAATTTTTAACAGGTTGTTTTGTTTCTGGTTTGAAAGGTAACCCGTTAGTATACTAACAAATTTAAAATGGAATGGATTTGGTCTAGATAAAATGAATCAAGTATATAATAGACTATTTTCTGTTGAATGTCAAATGACATACCGGTACCGAACCGTAAGCTGAACCCTCTCATAAAGATGTGTCCCAGACATCCAAGCATAAAGATCCTTTCCTTTGCAATGTGTAGTACATATATCTGGATTTACTTAAAACACTATATACAGGGTTTCCCAAAATTCAACGATAATACGGCACCAGGTGGTGGGCCTACTCATAACTACTTGAGGAAAAATAAAATAAAAATTCAATCTAACTTATTTTTTAAATTATAAAAAAAAATTATTTGCTTCAAATAATTTCACCTACTAAGACATTTTTTGTTACCATGTCCACAATTTTACTAATATGTCTAACTTTTCTTTTGTATTGGAAACTTAAGTAGCACTGCTATCCACCACAATTAAATACCCAGAATGCATGTAGTTTTTCAATAAAAAGCAATTGAAATTGTATTTTTCTCTAAAATTTCAAAAGATTTTTACTTTCAGTCAACTTTGATTTATTGTGGTGTAAAAAAAATGTATGGTCACCACTATGGCAAGTCTTATCAAAAGTTGGCGCATCTATTCAAGATTATTAAATGGTAAAATAACATAGGAAATCAGCCAGGACAACCATTCTAACTATTTTTAACGAGAAGAATCAATCTTTATAAATTGTTAACATTAATACTTTAAGAGTAGTCAACATTTTCTCTCGGACGCAGTTAAAGCATTTTTTTATTAATCATTAGAAGCCTAAAAGGTTTTGCTAGTCACGGCCTAGGTTCTGAGAACGAAAAATATCTTCTATAAAAAAAAATGGCACTTTTTCTCTTTTATTTAAAGACTTTTGTAAAAAATTCCTTGTCATCCCGTCCCATCGTATTTATTATACAGTACATCTTATTCATATAGAGACCAATATAATCGTAAAATATTTAACCCTATAATCTATCGGTAACTATTAAACTAAACACTAAACCGACTTCCCATAAATTGGCTTATAAAATTAATAAATTATAAACGTTAATATTTTACATTATAAGTTAATGTTTTCGGGTTAATTTGCGGAATGCATACCTAGTAGAAACCAATTTACTCTGTGGTGAAGCTATCACTGTCAAAGCTGTCACATACATCAAGTTTATTTTGCAATTTTGACGTTTGTTATTTTTCTTGAACAGTGCTCTGATGATTCATTAATTACAACAAACAATTCAAATCGTATTACGGTATTACTCACATCTAAAGTAAGCTTAAGTATTTACTAAAGTTACAAACAAAATGTTTTCTACAAATCCTAATTACACCAAATTGAAAACTCATCTACGACTAGCTATAAATCGTTTAAAGTTGTTAGAGAAAAAGAAAACTGAGTTGGCTCAAAAGGCTCGTAAGGAAATTGCAGAATATATCGCTTCAGGAAAAACTGAACGAGCAAAAATTCGCGTTGAACATATAATTCGGTAAGTTATTATGTTATAATGTTATAGACCAGATAGAAAGTTTGGCTAAACTCGTTTTTCCAATTATTTAAATATTTCATAATTTCAGTGAAGATTACATGGTCGAGGCTATGGAAATAGTGGAAATGTACTGTGATTTAGTACTGGCAAGGTTTGGTTTGGTTACTCAAATGAAGGATTTAGATGAGGGGTTGGCTGAAGCAATATCAAGTCTAATATGGGTAGCACCACGCATGCATACCGATGTACAGGTAATTGAATCTAATTAGATTTTTCCGCAATCTTTTGATCTGCTTTGTAAATTATAATTTCATCTTAAATGTCATCCACATGTCAATCCACATATTAATAGAAAATACGATTTTTATTTTCTACATTAATATACATTTACTTCCAGGAACTAAAAGTAATATCAGATTTATTGACAGCAAAATATGGGAAAGTTTATGTAGAAGCATGCCGCAATGAGAGTATTAACACAATCAGTGAGAAGCTAAGACACAAGCTGTCTGTTCAGAGTCCACCAAAAATACTTGTTGAAAAGTACCTGATTGAAATTGCTAAGAATTATAATGTGGAATACACTCCAGATGAACAAGTGATGAGGGAAGAAGAAGGTTGGTGTTTAAACATTTTTGGGGAGAAATATTTTTGTGTAATACTTATTGGTGCGGCTTTGCTTTGGTAGCATAATGCTTTATATAAACCCGATGTTACTTGTGGATAATGTAGCTTTTGAATGGTAAAAGAATTTTTAAAATCGGTCTAGAAGTTTTTGAGCATTTTCATTACAACCAAATAAAAAACCAGTTTTTCTATTCAATCTATCCTTAATCTTTAATATAGATTATTCTTAAAATATATAAAACTAAGGTTTTTATTTATATTATTGTGTAATGGGTAATGTTTAAACTTTTTATCTGACAAACATTAGTAAAGCTAAGCATCCACAGTTTGCATCAAATAAATTATTTTTACTGAAATAAAATCCAAACAATGTGGATCAGTGTATCAATGTATGTAATATGTATACAAACCTATCAACACTGAGCCTTAATTAAGAATATGTAAAAGAATACTTTTATAATTGAGTTTATTAATGATCACAGGTCGTGATGCTATGTTGATAGACATTAATGGACCTCCGAACCCTCCCGGCTTTATTGGATACCCGCCGCAGCCACCAATGCCCCAGATGCCCCAAATGCCACCACCTAATGTTACACCATTTAACTATCCTACTGTAAGTATTACTGTAAAACTATTGTGACTGGTTTGCTTTAAAGTATAAAAAACTAAGAATTAATTTTAGTAAGAATAAAGCCACCAATTAGTAAAATATTTTGCCTTAGACCTGCCTAGTATATTAAGCATGTTTTTGATACAATGTAGTGATTAGGGGTTATAACTTATAAAAGACCTATCACATGTACATTTCTTTATTGTAAAAAATGCTTTTGTTTCGTATGAGTCATACATGAATCTTAATTATTGTTGTCAATAAAGTGATAAAAAAGAATAGATTACAATAAAAAGATAACAAATAATGTTTCCTTATTTAAAAAAATATATTGTAAATATAATATTTGGTATGTCGAGTGATGAACTTTTTTTGTTGTATGTCACATTTCTTTTTGGATGTGTCATGTGTGAGTAAATTAATAGTCTTTTTTTAAGTAAATATCTTCCTTTCAGACACCATCTGGTGGTAAGGTGGGAGGTTTCATAGCCACACCACCAACATATGGTGGTCCGAGTAAACCTATGAGCTATAATGTACCACCTGGTGTTGATTCTAAGACGTTGAACAATAGCTTTCTTCAGGTAAATATTGGTTTTCCACTAATTAGCTAATGTAAATTTGCTTTTATTATATTTGTTCTTTTTGAGTTGATAATTAAGTATCATTAAGCTTAAATGGCATGGTTAGTTATACATACATTTTTAGTTTTATTTAAGGTTGTACATTGTGGTTTTGTATAGCTTTTTTTGTTGATTTAAGAATATGTAGCTTATTATTATTGCATTATTTAGCTTTGTTTTATTTGAATATTGATGTCACACGGATATGATTTCCTGATAAGATGCTCTATTCTATAGCTCTATCTCAAAAATAAGATGAATTAAGAAAATTATATTTTAAGAAATAAAAAATTAAATGAATACAACAATGAACAAACAAATAGTCTACACTCTACAACTTATTACTATGAAGAGAAAATTGTGATAAAAATAACAAATTTATAAGTTGTTGATTAGGGCTGCACAGATTTCAGTTGCAGACACTTATTTTGATACAATAAATAACAATGCATGGATTGAGTTTTTAGAGTTGACACCAAGTTTTTCATTCCACAGGAGGAAATGAGCAACCTCCCCCCTGCTTATGACAGCATTGATCACTCTCTGGTAATAATACTTCTATATAAATAATTTCTCATCTTATACAGATTGATAAAACTAACATTTTAGCTTTTAGTTTAGAGTAGTGGCTTTTATTAATTTTATGTTGCTAAGTATAGTCGCATTATCTGTAGTTATATATTTTTTAAAGAGTTTTATATTATTTAAGAGTGTTCTAACCTATTTGAACTAATATCAAAAACGTTTGATATAATTGTTTATTTTTTTACTGATGCTTAATCATATATTTTTTTAAAAACCACTGTGAAATTTTAATGCTTTTTATTAACTGACGCTTTTATGAATATTTATATACAATCAGATAAATTTCACTAATATTACTACTTGTCCAAATTAACAAAATAATTAGTGGCCCAAGTATATTAACTTACTAATAGCCGAGCTCTGCCGTTTCACCCGCGTGTATCTTCCGTTCCCGTTGCATTTCCGGGATAAAAACTATACAATGCCCTTTTTCGGGTTTCATATAATCTTTGTAAAAATTTCATCCAAATCGGTTCAATGGTTTCGAAACCTATTCAATTCAAACAAACAACCAAAAATCATATTAGTATAGATTTATAATTGTTTTTCCAGCCACCAAATCTACCGAGTCCCAGTAACCCAGCGGCCCCTCAGCCACAACCTCGTACAAAACCACCCACAAATTACTTCCCGGAGCTTCCAGAACTACCCTCAGTTCCGTCAGATATCATTCTACCCTCCGTTCCACACAGTTCCAACTCCAACGCGTCCAACGAACCAAACGCCCCGGATGAAATTGACTTCGAAGATCTGAATAGGCGCTTTGAGGAATTGAAGAAGAAAAAGTAAATCATTTTAAAGTGCTCGGCGAATATTTATATGAAATTTTACACATTTAAGGAACAAAAAAATTATGATCTGCTGCTGATGATGTTGATAAGTTTTATCTGCACTTATCATTTATGCTTGTATCGTGCTTTAATTTGTATTTTAAAACAAGACATCAAACATAATAACTCACTATCATTGCATATAATGATGATAAATATTGTAAATATGGAAACAAAATTTAAATAAGATTATTTTTTTAATTTTGTATCATATGACTCGCATAGGATAAGTTTCAGTATTTAATGATTCGTGTCACGAAACGCATTGTGATAAATAATACAATACGATTAATATGTATAAAATTCATTTATTAAATCATTGTTCAATATTGCTTTTTTATTACAGCCCAATTAGCTTTATCCTATAAGGTTTATCGAGGTATGCTGTCGTTTATCACATTTTGTAGCAGTGTTTTCATTGAATAAACCTTATTGAGAAGGGGAAAGATGTAACTAATGTAACAGTAAAAATTCAAAGACTTGTGTTTTTTTTATCTACGTTCTTTGTGACTGGATATCACCTGTCTATGCGCTCTAAGAAATAACGTTTATTATAAGTTTGAAGACATCCCAAAATAATCAAGTGAACTTTATTTGTTGAAGAAACAAAAATTATTTTTATATTTTTGAAAGCCCGAGGCAAAACAATTATCCTTTTCATGATTATTTTGCGATATTAGTCTGTTTGGATGCACTCTTAGAATATAATATGCCTAAATTTAGATGGAAGATAATTACATCCGATGTTTCTAGCTGACAATACAGTTAATCACGCCTTACTGTAAAATAAATTTCCATTGTGCAACAATTTTTATTTGGGTATGTTTAATTTAATTACACACATTCGGAAATAATTTAGAAAACGGGTTCATCGAATATTCTAGGACGCGTCACAAACAACCACAAGACCGAGTAGAGACAATGTTAAATGGAAAAAATCTACGCATTGATATTAATATAATTTAGATATTACAAATAGTTTTATCATGCAAAAGATAAAGGACTACCTATTGAAAACTACTCTGACATTAAAAGTAATTTAGCGACATGAATTCATAAATGAATAATTTTGAAAACCTAAACCAGGTACAGTTTAACCACGAATTTTATTCGTTCAAATAAATTAAATTAAAATTGTAGTTTTTTCTTAAATTTATTACAATTAAATAACAAAAAAAAACGTGATAGGACAATGAATCTAAATAGGTACTAAAATGAAGGGGACCCAAAGCTAAATACATTTTAATACCAAAATTATTTTAGCAATAAAATTAAATTACGTTATGCCCAACAACGCCATCATTAAGTAATTATAAATAGACAACAACCACAGATTACATACATATTTGGCAGCTTATAACGTCTTGCCATGTTACAATTTGTAAATAGTAAATTTGCAAAGGTAAATATTGTTATATCAATAATTGAATAATACACTGTGATATAAATAATATCTGTTTATATTCTACGCTAAGGCTGTGAATCCTATAGTTCGTTTGCTTATTTTAATATATTAATTAAAATTTATATTGGTGTTCATATATTGAACAAGTCCGAGAGCTACGTCCATTTTTGGGGAGGTATTTGAGGCAAGTTGAAAACTTATATGATGCCTCTCCTTTTATCTTCCAACATAGAATTGCAGATCTGGTTAGCTAGCTCTCAGAATAAATATATTGGCAATGCTTATAAGGCAGTAAGCCGGCAACATAGTGGCATCGGTAAGGCGTGTATGTCTTTAAATAATCACTTAATGACCGAAACGAAATCATCATAAGCATAGGACAGTATGCTATAAATGATTTCATAACATCCTCAGTATCTGTTGAGAGCAAGTGTTAATTTTCTTAAAGTTAGGGTCGACAGTAGAGCTGTCAGCCTTCAGTCTATTGTTGAGTTGCGAGTTTGAGACGATTTTCGTTTGAATCATCACTTTGTTTGGAGATTCGGCTAACAAGGTACCGAGCGCGACGAGACCCCTGAAAAAAAAAACAATGTAATTATAATTTGGACATAACTTTTTTATAAAAATGATAAGAAAAGTTGTTAATAAATATTTATTCAGCTCCAAATACAACACAATTATAATTACAATTTAACAAGCTTAATTAATAAATTATATTGTATAAAAAACCCGACTGCAAAAAATAAATCTCTCCCTACCCCACTTTATGTAGTGTGCAAGCGACATTTTGAAAAATAATTTAAAAAAGGCGTGCCAAAGAATTGGAAATACATACGCTCGAAAAACATCACCCTCTTTCTGACTCACTCGTGTAAAAATATGCTTTAGTGATAGGTTTGAAAATTTATTTGTTTCATAATTATGATGAATCCATACTAATATTATAAAGAAGAAAGATTTGATTTTCTTTATTAAATAGGCTCCGAAAGTATTAAACCGATTTGGATGAGTACAGAGATTCTTAAAAAACCCGAGGAAGGACATAGGATACTTTTTATCCCGAAATCCTACGAGAACGGGAAATATACGTGAGTGAAACCCCGAAACTCAGCTAGTGTCATAAAAATAGATGATTACCTAAAGTACGCTTCCTTGTCTGTGATCCTATTCAGTAGGTGTATGATACAATCAGCTAATTCCGTAGTGTCGATCTGCTGAGCCAACGCCACCGACAAATTAAGTACTAGCGACGACGCAGCTATCTGAAATAGTAAAATCAATACAATATCTGAATTGTCAAGCACAAAATAGCATCTCTTTTCTCGCTTTATTTAGTTCATCTGTTGTCTAGGAAAATTTTCTATATAAGATAAGTATTGGTCTAGTTGATCTCTCACTCGACAATGACCTAGGAATGCAATTACCCACAATTGTATCAGTCATAATTTCCGTAGTTATTTCTGAACAAATTTAAATTATTTGTAAAGATGCAGTACATATTAAGCTTAGGTACATGTTATATTATTGTATAATAATTTTTGTTAAAAAACTGAAGATGGTGTTCATAACTGGTCTAAATTAAAAAATAATATCTAATTTTAAAAAAAAATAAATACAGTGTAAAAAATAAATAATATTAATTGTTGGTAGTTGGTGATGTGGTTTTCTTTACAAACAAATCAATATGCAGTTCGATCAAGAGGTAACACTACAAAATATAAATTGAATAATTTAAATTTGCTAGAGTATATACAATTATATTTATTTTTTTTATTTATTATATATTGACACAACCAACAGCGTATAAGCTAAACAATCTCAAATATAACTATACAAAACAAAACAAAAATCAGTGCTTATACAAATTAAAATATTTAAAAAATAGATTAATAAATAACATGCAACAATGTCCTTATTTTATCGCGGTATTTTTATTTTGTTATTATAATTGGCGCAGTGGATACAGCAATGGTCTATTGCGCCCGAGGGTGTGGGTTCGATCTCCACGAGTAGAAAATTATGATGTGATGAACATTGTAAGTTTCTACTGTCTGGGTGTTCATTTATCTACAGTATTTACAAAAAATAGTATGTTAAACATTGTCTATCAGTTATCTAGTTTCCATAGTACAAACTTTTCTTAGTTCGGGACAAGATGGCGTTATGTTAAATGTCCAAGAATATTTATTTATTTACTTATTTACAATTGTCTCATTCCCTCACCTGTGCATTATTATTCATCTGAGGAAGACAGATCAGCGAGTGTACCACACTCTCTCTGGCAGCTAGTACTAACATCTCTCCGGGCAAGTCTGTGAACGCGTTCACTAACACTCGCATCGCTAGCATTTGATTGGCTGCTATGTTATCTGAAATTAATTATATATGATAAATAAAAGTGAAAAAAAATTAACATGCTTAATATAATAAGACAATATTTTTTTGTTATGCACCTTTCTTTTGTATTAGTATGTTATATGTTTCGTGGAGTTAAATAAATTATTTTTGTCCTTGTCTTGTCTTGTCTTAATTAATAATGTATATAAAGTATTATAAAACTGAATATTTCAATAAATGTTTCATATTTTAATAAATTTTATGTCTAACTAAAAAAGTGTAAGGCATATAAATAGGTATAGACAATTTCGTCAATTCTATAATCATATTCAATAATATGTTGTTTTTATTATAGTACAGATTTCAGAAGTGGAAAATAACTTAAATATATACTATATTAAAATACTAGCTTTCCGCCCGCGGCTTCGCACGCGTGGCCTACTAATTTCTGTAGTTTAGAGGCGCCCAACGAAAGTTTAAAATCTCTGATATATTTGCATGTCTATAGTTTTTTTTTATAATTTTCTATGGAAATAGATATGAAAAATCCTCACAGTGCGCGCGCCTCTTCAAAATACAGAAAATTGTATCCCATGCAAGCGAAGCCGCAGGCTGAGTGTTAGTTATTTTTTGAAGGTTTTTGAGAATTTATTGAGTGTTTTAACGCCTTAATCTATACGTTAAGAGTATAAAAATATATGTCCGTAACTCAACCAAAATCTCACATTGTTACGTGGTATGACATTTTCACGACTTTAGAAGCGTATATCACAAAAAATATTTATTTTAGCAAAAAACGCATCGAGAAACCTGTATTTCATTTTTAAAGACCTATCCAATGACACCTCATTTAATTATGTATGCGCGAATTTATTTTTTTACCCTCCGTTTACATGTATGAAAAGCCACCCCTAAAAATATTTTTTCAAATAAAATGTAGCCTATAAGTTGCACCTAATATAGGTCTATCAGCATATGAAATTTTATCAAAATCTGCCCAGTGGTTATTACGTGATTGACGCACATACAAACAGATAAACAGACAAACAGACAAACAGAAAAAAAAAATTCTAACCATGGTTTTGGTGTCTATAGAACATACATATTGCATACCAATTACTCTTTTTGAAAAATATCCAATGTACAGAAATGGTTCGGTTACTGTTTTATTATATGTATAGATACGACATTACCTGGTGTCAATAACCCAAGCAGGTATTTGACAAATGTTGGTCCATATGTAGTATCAAATATTTGCCCATTGATGTCCTTATTTCTTACTGCTAACCTAGTAACATCCAAAACTGGGAATAATATTTCTGAAAGATACAAACAACAATAATTAGAATCTAGAAATTAATACATTGATTGTCAAATTGTGTATTATAGGTTTTAAAATTTAAATAAATACATATTGTGTAACTGAACATACAAGTGTTAAACATTATATAATTCTATTGTATTTGAGTTGATAAATAAAAATAAAAATAGTAATAAAAATTATTTTAAACTATACACAATTTGAATTTGTACCTTTTGGCCACTCCAACATCTGCTTTAATAATGTAACAGTCTCAGGGTTATATTTACAGTTCTGAAATAAAAGAGTAAGTAATTTCAGAATTTACATATAATACTGGAACATTGATGTCAAAATATTTAGATTATATAATCCATTTCTGAAATTGATTTAACAAAAATACTGTACTATTTGTTACAATAACGTGATTTGATTGTCTTGGTTTTAAATAAATAAACAATATACTTACCAATTCACCTAATTTAACAATATCTTCTAGTTGCGCATCAGTGAAAACGCTAAGACCATCCCCCACCTTGCTATTGAACTCCTTTAATTTTTCGTATATCGCTTTTAAATTTGCTTGATCGAATCTGAAAAGGTAAGAATATTTAAGTTCTATTTAAATGAAACACTTAATAACTCATTCATTTTTTATCCCAGTTAATTAATCAATTTATATTTAAATACTGCAATGGAGTGGGGGACATTTTTTTCTCATTTGCATACACGTGATTATGTTAAAGTTTGGTTACAGGGTGTAATACTTAGTTGTTGGGACTGTATACAGATACACATTCACCATATGTATAGATAAATTCATCCACGAAGACGCGTCCCACTATTCTTCTCAATCGTTGACAGTATAAATATGTGTAATATGTATGCAAGCTTCCGCTTGTGTGACGGTTTATAGGTACACACTTACCCGAGTGTGCACACGCACACTAAAATAGACTAATCAAGACAAAGTATTGTGATAGAATGCACTATGTGCCAGTTGCCAATGGCGAAGAAAAAAAAAAGTATTGTCATTGATCATATTCCAAATTTCCAAATTCAATAAAAATTTTTGCCAAAAAATAGAACCGACTTCCTCGCTCTAAAAAGTAGAAAATAACTTTTATTTCATTTTTGTTGTTTATCTATTTTCAATTTAACAAGATTTTGCACCGACTTTGTATAGATTTCAACAAAAATGAAATAAAAGTTATTTTCTACTTTTTAGAGCGAGGAAGTCGGTTCTATTTTTTGGCAAAAATTTTATTTTATCCTTTTTAGTGTCCTGTGAAGGGTAATCACATCATCTAGTCACAATTCAGTTGATATATACATCATTAAACCTTAACCGCAGAGCTTATTCCGTTGATTTTCGAGGAGTTCCCTGGAATATCTTCCACATGGATGATTAGACTTGAACCAAATTTCTATGGGACCACACATGAATCACAGCAACAGCAATCGAAAGAGTAGAGCTCTTTCGATTGCAAAAAAAAATTTCCAAATCGCTCCATAAACGCCGGAGATATGCGGTAACATACATAAAAAATTGATAACCTCCTCCTTTTTTGTAAGTCGGTTAAAAATTGGTGGGACGCGTCGTCGTGGATTATCTTTACATGGCGTGAGGTACCAGCCGCTTGACATTTCTTTGCAAAAAGTTATTGTTATTAGGAGTACTACCGATCGGTGAAATAATAGGAATATATGGGTAGTAGGCTCGTACAGCAACAGTTATGTTTATTTATGAATAGACATA
>LQNK01001119.1:291803-349364 GCA_001586405.1 Phoebis sennae | reverse complement strand
AATTGCCAAATTGAGTATTATTGGTTTTAAAATTTAAATAAATACGTATTGTGTAACTGAATGTACAAGTGTTAAACATTATATAATTCCATTGTATTTGAGTTGATAAATAAATAAAATTTTAATAAAATTTACATAGTAATGAAAATTATTTTACACAATACACAAATTTGAATTTGTACCTTTTGGCCACTCCAACATCTGCTTTAATAATGTAACAGTCTCAGGGTTATATTTACAGTTCTGAAATAAAAGAGTAAGTAATTTCAGCATTTACATATAATACTGGAACATTGATGTCAAAATATTTAGATTATATAATCCATTTCTGAAATTGATTTAACAAAAATACTGTACTATTGGTTACAATAACGTGATTTGATTTTCTTGGTTTTAAATAAATAAACAATATACTTACCAATTCACCTAATTTAACAATATCTTCTAGTTGCGTATCAGTGAAAACGCTAAGACCATCCCCCACCTTGCTATTGAACTCCTTTAATTTTTCGTATATCGCTTTTAAATTTGCTTGATCGAATCTAAAAAGGTAAGAATATTTAAGTTCTATTTAAATGAAACACTTAATAACTCATTCATTTTTTATCCCAGTTAATTAATCAATTTATATTTAAATACTGCAATGGAGTGGGGGACATTTTTTTCTCATTTGCATACACGTGATTATGTTAAAGTTTGGTTACAGGGTGTAATACTTAGTTGTTGGAACTGTATACAGATACACATTCACCATATGTATAAATTCATCCACGAAAACGCGTCTCACTATTCTTCTCAATCGTTGACAGTATAAATATGTGTAATATGTATGCAAGCTTCCGCTTGTGTGACGGTTTATAGGTACACACTCGTTACCTATGTGTGCACGCGCACACTAAAATAAATAGACTAATCAAGACAAAGTATTGTGATAGAATGCACTATGTGCCAGTTGCCAATGGCGAAGAAAAAAAAAAGTATTGTGATCATATTCCAAATTTCCAAATTCAAAAATTGGTGGGGCGCGTCGTCGTGGATTATCTTTACATGGCGTGAGGTACCCGCGGCTTGGTATTACTTTGCAAAAGGTTGTTATTAGGAGTACTCACGATCGGTGAAATAATAAAAGATGTTTATTTTTTTAAAACAACTTTTTAAATGTCCAATGTTTTTAATTTTCGTCAAAAACGGCCACTAGACTCCTATCAGCATTTTTTGATATTCCTCATAATTTAGTATAAATTCTCATATGGGTGCATTTTTGAAAATTTTAATATGGTTGAATTTTTCAAAATTTTAATATGGGTAAATTTTTCAAAATGCTAATATGGGTAAAATTAAGTTTTGAATAATTTGGTTTAAAATTAAGATTTGAATATTTTAATATGGGTGAATTTTTTAAATGAATCTTCGAAAATCCAAATATGGGTGAATTTTTGAAAATGCTACTATGTGTGAATTTTTGAACATATACACACACACTCACCGTATATACGAGTCGTGGGGCACCAGCGGCTTGTCGACGGGCGCGGTCGCCGTGGTGTACGCAGCGGCGCCGGTGAACGGGTCGGCGGCGGCGCGCGGCGCGGCCGGCGGCGCGCCCGAGCCCGGCACGTAGCGGGACTCGCCCGTGAATGGGTCCGCGTAACTGATTGAACAAAACATTTACCCGAATGTAAACACACACACACACATCATTCACTTAGCTACTACTAATATTAGGTTATTAAGCTAAATTTTATATTTCTTTTATACATAAATAAAACATGTATCCACATGCCTGGGTGTTATAGAAGCATTCCCGTAGAGTTCAGTGACGCTGCCGTTCTCACGGGAATGGAATGCCATGCCAACGTAGTGCATAGCGTATAAGTATCTTTAGTTTTATATTCATTTTTTACTTGATTCTATCGGTAGACTTGCATCGAGCAAGTCTGCTTCCCTGTACTAAATAAGTTCAGCTAATAAAGTCTTGTTATGACTAAATTTGTTTTTTTTTGGGGCCTCCGGCTGTGACATACGTAACTTGGGAGAAGCCTCTGGCAGCCGAAACACAGTGTTTACTAGTTCGAATGTCAGTGGAACAGTATAACTTGTAAACAATTATTTTATGTCCAAATAAACTTTTTTACTTTACTTTGGCAAGCGCTACAGCCAAAAAAGCTAGGCGGCTTTTGACAAGTGAGGTAAAGTGACAAGGTTATAAAAATTATCAAAATGGCGCTGTAAAAAAATTGAATTTTTTTCATACATAACGTAGTCGAGTTTTTTAAAGATTACTATTAATTGTGTTTGTTTATTAGTAGCCTTCACGCTCAGCATATGACCCACGGCGCTGGCGGAATAGATCAGGAAGTAAAATATTGTGACTTATTTAATTAAATTTTGCTACCTTGTACATTTTCTATGACACATTTACTAAGTTTTTTATTTCTACGAATCACATATATGTAGTAGTATGTATATTTAAAAAAACAGTTGTATAAATACTTACCCATTACTTGGAGCAGGCAAGGAATCTAGTTTCGCATTTGTGATTATAAAATTAGCCACTTGTTCTAAGTACACTTGAGGTAAATCATGCCTGAAAATAAAATAATAAAACATCAATGACCATCACATTTGTTTCGATGAATTTATCATTTGTATTTAACTTTTATTCGAAGAAAAACACATATTTTTTAATTATACTATATAATATAGTTTGATTAAGAAAATGTGTATAGTAATAAAAGTAACATGTAATTCCATTAAGAATTAACATTAAAGTATCCCACCAAAAACATTCTGTGAAAAAATATATAATATTCTCCATGGACCTGACCTTGTTTATATATAAAACGTATTGTAATCTGTAGACAAAGTTCAGCCACGCCTTTCTTACTGCAATTTCTTTATATTTAACGTTATATGACTTGGGCGTTGACCTGTACCCACTAATGTAAAAAACTTTCAATATCTATATAAAGTCGATTTTAGTAAATTCAAAGATTTTATTATGTACCACTTACTTGTGTATAAATGTCTGCGCAGCTACCCAAGGGTCTTCAGTCTTATTAAATGGCAGTTTTAACGGTGGTGCGCCATCTTTTATATCCACGCTAAACACAAAGTCATATTCCTAAAAAAATATATGAAAATAAAATATTTTTAATGGTCCTACAAAATATACAAGTTTTGTGATCAATTGATTAAATATTAGTATGAATTTGCACAGTTGCATAGTTGCGTTTGAACAGTCGTAACACCTGTGTTTACAAATGATACCCATAAATCTGTACAGAAACGATACTTAAGTGGCCGTTTCTGACTTGAGGTTTAAATTAAGTGTAATTTTTTTTCATGTTATAGCGGGCAAGCGGTTATACGGTTCACCTGATGTTAAGTGACTAAGCGCAGCCATTTAACATTAAATTTTTTTTAATTTAAGGCTTCGTATTTGAAACACATATTTTCATAGTATTACTTGACTTACATAAGTATAGTTTGTAAAATATTCATAATTGTTTTTAAAAAAATTATTTAATATTTAATGTATTTTTTAGATGTATTTTTTCTTTTTAACTAAAATAACTTGTATACATAACTTGTTCTCTACTATTGTGCATTAGGAAGAAACTTGCTCTCACAACACAGGGAATCCTAGTGTGAGAGCAAGAGTTCGTATTCAAATGAATGTATTATTATTTTTTGGCTAATAAAATTATTCTTATTCTTATTCTTAAATACAGGTGTAAGATCCGTCATTGATTTTTATAAATTAATCAGTGTCAGCGTGTATTTACTTATGTAATCTAAAAAAAAATCTTAAAACCGTTTTATTTAATACAACCTACCTCTCCCTGATACATAGTCTTCCCTTCACTAGCAGGTTTTGCTCCCATCACGTCACCGACCTCATTCCAGGTATTGGCAGCTGCACTCCACGTGTAACACTTCACGTTTGTACCGCGACGTACCATTTTCGTCTGTCCGTCTGTCTTGCCCGGCTCTAGCAGTATTTCTGGGCCAGGTAATCTGAAATAAAATTTATTTTAGTTGTTTTTATTGGCCCCTTATAGTAATTTAGGCCCACCTTTTTGGGTTTCAACTTGAATGCCCTTAAATTTTGTGACTCCAAATATCAAAGTATTATATTTTTTCAGTGTTTAATAAGGAGAAGATGAAATTGAAAATACACATTAATATTTATCTTAGTATGCTTACAGCTTGCAGAAACACATTATGATAAGAAAACTAATTAAAAGCATAAAATACTAGTATATCAAGTTGTTTAAAGTTTTATTTCATAAGGAATTAGATTACATACAAATACAAAGTTCTTTCTTTTCTTATTTTTTCTATTTAAAAATTTAAGTTTGACTTAGTCATTTAAATTTTTTTGTATTCTTACTCAGAGAGCTTAAAACCACCAAACTCCTGCTGAGAAGCAGCCATCATCTTCTCCACCTCTTGTTCAAACAGTTTCAAAGTAGCCTCATCTGCAAACCGAGCTGGGTCTTTCGTGAACACCCTAACCAATCCATCACTGGAACCTGTCCACAAATAAAATAATAATTATTTGCATTACTTTTATTAACTTTTGGGAAAGTCTAGTTTTAAAATCATAAAATCCATATTTAAAAAAAAATTAAAAATATATTTATTTGCCAGAAAAAACCTTTTCACATCAAACAATGAGTTTTCGAAAATCTGTATATATTAAACTTAAAGGTGACAGACTAACTGATTGACATAGTGATCTTATAACACACAGTCCAAACCGTTAGACGGATCAGGCTGAAATTTGGCATGCACGTAGATCTTATAATGTTGCATCCGCTAAGAATGATTTTTATCAAATCCCAATAGAAAGGAGTTAACAGATACACAAGTATAAATTTTCGAGTCAACAGGCTGCCACTTCTGTAACTATTTTTATTATTTCTTAAAAAGAGAACATATTCTTACCTGTGACAATATCTCCATTATCCAAGCAAGTAACGCTCCACACGGATTGCACTGGTAATCTTAATTCCCTAACACAGTCCCCGGCTGTCCACAGACGCACACTTCCATCTTCACCGCAGCTGGCAAAACTATGCGGGATAGCGGGATTTATACTGATACTGTGAACAGGATAATTACTTATGATTATATATAGATTATACTTGGACATACAGTCCAAAAATAGTCAAAAGAAAAAATTTTAATAAAGCATATCAATTTGTAGGCCTTAAAAAATGCAACATATATTATGTTCTAAGCTAGTTAAATTAACTTCATAAGTAATGGTTACATGCAAATGTTAATTAAGTAGTAGTAGAAATTTGCTAATATCTCTGTTTACATAGTTTGTTACTGAAGTGCCTTTGTTTTTATACCCCTCATATGTAGGAATGAGGGGTAGAAAAACAATAAGGATATAATTATAATAAAGGCGTAAAAGAGATGGCAAAGTCAAATAAAAAATATTAGTTTGCTTTACACAAAAATACATTTTTCGTTTTAAAACTTTAGAATCAGATTCATACCTATATATATAATTTGTATGTCCATAATAAGTATTCAGACACTCCCCCTTATTGGTCCATAATTTAATAGAAGCATCATTTGCACAGCTTATGAAGGTTTCATTGTTTGCAACTGCCAAGTCTCTTACACAGTCTGTGTGGCCTGTAATTAATAAGATTTGAATTAGATCATAAAGAAAATTCTTAGGGCTTAGACTTTAAGAACTTGTATTTAAATAAACATTCTTTCATAGAATATTTTTTGGAGTAGTTTCCAAAAAAAATATATAGGAAGAGTAACATATTCAGACATTTTGTTTCATACAATAAATGTTGCTTTTCAAAACCCATAACCCATAATTGGTCCAGAAAACAAATCATGGTGATAATTAAACATCAGGTCAACCATACTCTTTGCTGCTTTCAAAACTTCTGAATCATTCCTAAAAATCAGACTTAGCATTAACTACCTGTCAACGTAGAAATAACTCCTCCATCCTTTCTCCACAATTTAATTGTTTTATCAGCCGAGGCTGTAGCATACGTCCCACTAGCCAGTTCCACAAGTGCCCAGACCGCTGCTTGGTGTCCCTTCAAGACTACCGGAGCCATTTGTGGAGAATTTATATTCCATACTCTGCCTGTACTATCCCAACTAGAACTGAAATATTTTATTTTTAAGTTTACAAATAAAATTTATTTTAGAATGGAATATTTCATACATATAAATTATTGCTCATATAAACCAAATTTTAAGTTGACCCTTAATGACTATAGGAGGAAACTTATCTTAAATCATAAATTTTTTAAGTTACTTTCCCATTCAATGAGATTTTAAAATTCTGATTATATGACAGTGGCACTAAAATAATAGAACAGCATAATTAAATACTGGTACAACATTTTTGTTAATACCTTAAAAGTATACCAGAATCTCTTCCTGGTCTGACACTACATACAGCATTCTCATGGCCTTTTAAATTAATTTGAACAGCTCCATCCTGCAGATTGTAACCTAGAATTGTATTATCATTGCTTCCAGTGATCACCAAACCGTCAGGAAACGCTTCACAAGGTGGTAGCCAACAAACACAAGACACAAAATTGTTGTGTCCCTTGTATGTTACTACGTTCACGAAATCTTTTACTCTGGAAGAAAATCATCACTTTTATCTATACACAATCCGTAAAAATAATGTACATGTCTTTGGTTCAGTAATAACATAAAAAAGGCTCACCCTTCCGGATGCCAAAGCTTTGCGGTTCTATCTCGGGAAGCTGATAATATACAATACTCTTTTGTAGTAGCTACACAGCGCACGTCCATGGAATGGCCGCACAGAACGGCACTTAATTTATAGTCCGGGACAGCCATGATACACTTAACTTTAATCCAAGTTACTTCAAAACTATAAAAAGTTATTCAGCAGACTTATGATTTCTGGATATCAAACAAACGGCATTGTCATTTGTCAATTGTCATGTAATTTTTTTATTCAAGTGTCATCAATACTAGTATTTTGAGTATCATGCATGCGTTCAAGAATAGGCTAGTTGAGTCATGTCTATTTTCCCATACAAAATTATTTATTAATATTTCGTATAATTTTTAGTTTACATAAACACTTCATCTATTTTAATAATAACTAAATAGGCTAGTTGACTTTTTATTTCTTTAGTTTAAGTTATGAATATTTGATCAACTATACAAAAAATAAACTTATAATATTTTTTGACCTTTTAAAACCCAACAAAAGCAATCTAATGCTCCTAATTATTAAAGAATAACTTTACAATGTATCATCAAAAGATGAGAAAATGTGTATTCAGTTTTGCTTATATTTCTCACAGAGATTGTACGGTATAGACGGGGCGCTGCGATGGAGGCAGTTATAATGAGAATAGTTAGGATTTGATCATAAAAGTCCATTTCAAAAATTTAGCCTGTTTATATGTTTGTTATTACATTTTTTGGATATTTAGGGGTCAATAAAATATTCTTATTATTATTTTTTAATTTAATAGATCAATTAGTAATCATTTAAACCAAATAAAAAAGTTAACAAGCCTATTTACATTTAAGGATTATTTGTGGATTATTCACATATACATTTTTGGGAGAGCTTCTTTTACATTCAATATTATTTTGTAAGAAAAAAGCATACTTTAAATTCTTATGTGTCGGCTTGATATTTAATGAACGCAATATTAAAGGCATCCTTACCAACATAACAAAATAATAGGCGCGAAAAATTTAAACAGCGTTATCAAATATTTACGAAGTTTATCGAAATTTTTCTATCAGATATCAATTAAAAGCATTGCATATTCTGATTGTGATGATAAAATAAATATAAGTTATAAAATTTAGCACTATTTTACGGAGTGTTAACAATAAAAAATCCTGCCATGTCGATTTTTACGTTTAATTAAGTGTCAATAATTTTATATTATCAAATGAGTTGTCTTTAAAATAATCTACGATTGGAAATGTTATAATATTGAATCTCTATTTATATATAATAATTGAGAACAACTTTTAACAGCGACAGCGCAAGAGGTAGCAGATCAAGATATTTGGGTGTTGGGTTGTTCGTCTTGTTTTTATGTAGTGTAAAGATGGCGTCGACGGTGTGTGTTTCTAGATGCCGACTCTTATCTAAATTAGAAATAAATCGTGGTTTGTGTTTATCACCAATATTTAGAGATTTATCAAAAAACAAAGTAAGTATCTATGATATTCTATGCGTTCGTGATTTATTTTTATGTACTTTCATATAAGTCAAGTTAATTTTCGGGCCCTTTCGTTCTGCACGTGAATCTATATAAATAGGTATAGATATTTATTTTTAAACTTGCTGTCAAATGTCATTCTTATTGGATTGGGTTTCTGTTTACATGATTTTTTTAAATTTATATTATTTTGAATTATAAACAGATTATTGAGTGATTTTTTTATTTATTGTGCCAACAAATATGTCATTCGTGACTAATTCAAATGTTGGATAAATAATGACGGTTAAATTTTCACTGAATTATTTACAAACTATATGACAATAACATCCTCATTACCACTGATATGAAGTAATATTTTTATATGCATGCGATATTACGGAATTCATCTGTAAACACCACATATTTATATCATCGTTTTTTTGTTCTTAATAAATTTAACATAATTCTTCATCTAGGAATTTAATAAAGTAAACCAAAACCAAAATTTATGCAATAGAAGTGATATTCTAATAATGTACAGGTATACCATTTAAACTTTTAGAGAGGTTTACGAGCCTTGTCATACTTTTCTTGAATTTAAAAAAAATTTATTTTGTTCTTTTATGCTATTGTAGTTAGTGATATTATTATTTTTAAGCAAAGAAAATGTGGTATTGTAGACCATAGCATAGCTTTTAAAAGCATAAGAGGAATATTTTAATTATTATACTATTTAACATTAACAATTATTGGGTATTAATATTATTATGTAAAAGATAGAAACAATATATATTAGGCACACATTTTACTTAAATATTGTAAAAGACTGGCAAAAGTGAGGTTACAAATAATTTATTTTCTTCAAATGCTTTCAAATAGGTATTATATTTAATAAATATTTTTTTAAACTAAATAAATAAATAATTTTTAAATGTTGTCTTTTGTTTATAATTATAAATGGTTTAACTATTAAAATTATTTGGATCATCAATCATCAGAAAATATATTTAATTAGTCCAAGTAATATGAGTTTTATACTCTTAGTATTATTGTTTAAAAGAATATGACTCTAACAGAATTAAGGACCCAAAGCCATGTAGTTAATAACAGTCATTGGTTAACAATAACAGTTTGTAAATTACATGTATACAGATAACTACATATGTATGATGCTTCATAATGGTCTTTCAGAATTAACATTTTCTAAATAGGACAACATAAGTAAAGTAACTAAAACAATACTAAACATTTATTGTTGTGCTTTAGGATGTTCATGTTCATGCTTATTTATTCTCTGATATATTTAATTATTATACAGAGCTGGACACTATTGATGTCCTGTAAAACTTGTAAATATTAATGTAAATACTATACATAGTACTGTTCCGTCTCTTTTGTGTAGTACACAAATCAAAAAATTTAAAAAAGAGTAAAATGGTGAATGAGTAATATTGGCTATTCCTTGTATCATGTTCAAATACAAACTGCATAAAATAACAATGATCCATGCTCAACAAGAACTGGCACCTCATTGCGTTAAATATTGTTGCTAAAACTAGTCCATTGCGTCTAGGTCAAATCATTTATATGTCATCAGGTAATGGAGTCTGCACGAAATATTTTTGTTTGTTCAGTTCTAATGATAGGCAAACAAAAAAGTATACTTGTTTAAATAAATATTTAATGTTAACGCTTACTATTTCGGAAAATAGTTTTTGCTGTTGTTTAAATCTCTTTTTCATTTGCAGTTGCCATGTGTGCAATATGAATGCTTAGCAATGATTGGCCGACTGGGTGTCGATAATACTAATGTTAATGGATTAACATTGATGATAAGGGTGCATATTTTTGCTTATCAATTTAAAATATAACTCTTTGAACTCATAATAAAACAGTAGCAAGATTTTTAAACAATTAAGTTGAATCTCACTTATGGAGTATACAGATTGCTTCTCGAAATTAAATAGTATCTATAGAACTTGTTCATCAAACCATTTAATGTCTCTGATATAGTTCTGTGACGCCTAACAATGGAAATTAAATTGAGGGACCGGCGAGGCGAGGTAGTTAAATGTGGAACCCGGTTCTTAATTCACTATAACTAGTCGTAATTTATGACGTGCAAATCAAATCCATACCTAAGAAATAACTAACAAAATATATGACACTTATTTAGTTTACGTAATAAGAGGTAGTATCTGCATACATATGTATGCATATGTAATAGGAAAAATAATAATAAAATTCATATTAAAATAATAAATAATTAAAGAAATATATATTTTTTTAAATATTACTAGGCCAATTTTTATAACCGATATGGATGTAGGAAACGCGGGTAGTTTTAGCCTATTTAGTGGTTAAGCCAGTAGGTAGATAAAAAGATGTACCATAAGTATCGACAGCGTGTAGCAGTGTGTTGCTAAGAAAAAAGCCATTAAATTAAAAAGAAAAAAGTAATTAAATTTTTACAACTTTATAGTCAATCTTGAGTCGAAAACGGTTTAGCGCAAATTTCGCAAACCTGATCACAAATCACAGAAACTCAACGTAAATTAGGATTTCTAATAATAATGTTGTCTGTCTGATAATTGGACACTAGGTGTCTAGGTAGTGGTGGTGCTCGTAACCTTATCCATTCCATCCATTTCAATTCTATTACTCTTTTTCTATTACATATTCCGTTTTTCTTACTATCATGAAGAAAAGTTTTAAATACGTTGAACACTAAATTGGCATTTTTTAAGTAGTATGTTGCATTAATTTTACTGCTATATAATGTAATAAAAATATGTTTTATTGATTTATCGATTTGAATGTGATTTGCGTTATATGAAATTAATTATTTTTTATAAAATATATACAAGAAAATATAGGTCAACATTTATTTAAATATATATATTTTTAAAATATTCATATAACAGTGCTCATATAAGCTGCTTTTCTGTTTGTCTGTTATTTTATATTTAGTAATTATCATCGAAATATTATGAGTTGTTTTTTAACAGGAATCATGGTGTTGGAGATGGCGGCCTTCGCGTCGTGCTTTTTTCACAAGTATTTGCGTGCATGGATCAAAGTCAACACCCACAAAGATTGAAGAAAAACTCGATGGTAAGGTTTGAAAAAGATACCAAGGATATGATATTTTAATATATTATCATTTATTCATTTATTTAATAAAGAGACTAATACCATCACCTTACAGGACTTATGGTATAAATGGTTAGAAGTACTGATGATGAACGACAACTACGTTTATTTTAAGAGGTACATGAAATCTAAACTACACAATAAATTATGCTAATTATTATTATGTATAAGATATAACATTTACAAGCAATAATTTATATAGCAATCTTTGCAAAGCAGATCACAACGCAATAGTTACAAATACGCTTAATTATTAAATTATAATTACTTTAATGACTTATTGCTATTTAAACTATCGTAGCAGTTTTCTAACACTTCAAATTCTTCGAATACCATTTCTCCGAATTTTCCTGTTGTGTCAGGTTTTTGGTATTCTAAATTATCATTAACGTAATAGAATTTTTTTTCAAAGGTGTGATTTTCATTCGATGCCTTATCTTGTATTACATCCTTTTGAATACATGATTCCTGTTCGTTGTTCGATCTCTCTTCATTTTTTATCACACTCGGGTTTAGGGTTTGTAGTGTACTGTCTTTGGTTTTAACCTCAATATTCTTACTTTGTTCTAGTTGGTGTTTTTTCTTATCGTCAATGTTCTTTATTTTTATTGGTGTTTTTATTTGTCCTTTACTGTAACTTTCTAATCGACAGATTTTGTTTTTTACAGAATTTTCTTCATCATGTACTAGAGGAGGGTCATCTTTTGAATTTTGTCTTCTAAATTTGTGTTTAAGATTTTTATTATCATCTGTGCCAGTAAGTTCTAATCGGCTACTACAGCTATTGGATTTGACGAGTTTAAATTTAAAACCGGGAAAGTTTTCAGTTCTTAATTGTTTTTCTGAACTTAAATTACTTTCTGATTCTGCTACTGATGTGGCTTCTTTTTCTGATACAATTTGTTTGTGTTTTTCTGCTGCTAAACATGCGCATTTTTCACCTTTACATTTCGTTTGACAAGAATAACAATTTGTGCTACAGTTTCGTTGTAAACTTTTTATTTCTTCCATGATTGCTTTTGTCATCGGACTAACATTTGAACCCATTTTAGAATTTAATACTTTACCACCATAGTATGTAACAGAGGTTCCACATTCCCTAATTTTCTTTAAAATATCTGGGCTAACGTATTGGCTTTCACAGCAAAAATCTTGATTAGCAGAGTCACAAAGATACTCTTCACTTGAACTATACGCGTTATCTTTAATATTCTTATTGGAATAGGGGCTTAGAGCCTCTGCTTCATATTCATTGTTTGAACTTAAATCTCCACTGGACACACCGCTGGAAAGACTAGCGTTGTCCCATTTTTTATTACCGAAGTTCGTATCGATAGTTAGTTGTCTTATTATTTTCTTTCTTCCGACTCCTTTACTGGTTTTGACTTCATCGGTCAGATTCCGGTATGAAGTTGAACGTCTTGTAAGGCCTGTATTGTCTTCTAGTATTGGTGGATCTTGTGTCATCGGGCTTTTCATTTTCAATGTATCTTCAAATAGATTTCTTACTTTTTTTACTGTGTCCGGATTAGGTAATTCTTCTTCAATAATTTCTTTGTTTACTCTTATGGGGTGGTAAAAAAAGTGTCGTCTTATTGCATTTTTCGTTTTTTCTGTTTGAGACAGGCAGTCACTCTTCTTTAGTTGACTCGGATGAATTTTACATGGATCAATATTATTCGTTTTTCTAGGAGCAGGTTCAACTTTAGTTCTGACGGGTTCAATAATAACTATATTATTATTTGTCAGAAGTTCTTGAAAACTATAATCTTGTAGATATTGTAATAATCCATCAAACTGCGCTTCTTTACGGTAATTTGCAATCATACTGTTTTTAAATAATTCTGATTTCATAACTTTGTATCGAACGTGATCAAAATCGTCACAACCTTTTTCATAACCTTTAGCTTTTATTAGAGTAGCCTGTGTCTTTTGATTTTGATTATCATCGCTGCTTAATTCTACTATTTCTATTTCTGGGGTGTCTCTGTAGGAGTCTAATTCACTTTTAAGTTTGTTTTTATCAGATTTGGATGTTTGATAAAAATTTTGATTATTAACCTTTTCTTTTATAATTTTTTCAACCGGTGGTTCTTCAATTTCAGAATCGCTTTTAACTTTTTCTGATTCATCCTTCCATAATTGCAATTTACTTTGACTTATCTTTCGTATACTGTCAACGATTTTAACGTTTTCTAATGTTTTTATAATTTTGCCTACGCTTACCTCTGGGATGAAACTAGAAGTATCTTTATTTTGCGGCTTAGAACATTCTGATAGGTTCTCAATGGCATTTTCGTCTGTTTGTTCGCATTGAGTAGGAGCAACATTTTCTTCTCTTTCTTGTTTGATTATAATGTCTGGCGATTTATCTATTAATTGTGACCAGTAATTTTTTACAGAGTTTATTTTTACTTGATATTCAATGTCAGTTTTAATAGCATCGTCTAATTTATCCTTCACTTGGAAATTTTCCGTTGTAGATACCTTTATTGGTTCTATATTTTCTTGATTATCCTCCATTTTAGCATAGTTATTTTCAAGTTTTTCAGGTAATTTATTTTTGTCTTGGCTGTTATATTTCTTATTTTTTGAATCAACGACTTGCAAAATCTGCGGTCGAGTCATTTTATTATTATTTGTATTGTCAAATACTCGTGTAAGTGAGTAGTTTTTATGATCTTTTATAATTAATTTTGATGGTGGTTTGTTAATTGCAGTATCTGTATTTAAATCAATATTTTCACAGGTATCTGCCTGTAGTTTTTGAAGATTTGTTTTAACTACCTTGTTTAGTTTAATTGTAAAAAATGAGTCTTTATTATCTGGGTTATTTTGCTCTTTTGTAAGTGTCTCGCACTGTTTGGTTATATTTGGCGTTATGTCATTAACAATTACGTTCTGGATGTTATTACTTTTTGGAAAAGTGGTAAATTCTTCTTCCGAGTGTTTATGTGGCCTGGATTTGTCTATACTTTGATTCAAGGGTGGATCTATTACAAGTGTTTGGTGACCACTTAAGGGCACAATGTCAATTTTTGCGTTGCGTTCTGTTTTAAATGATTTTACTCGAGATAAGAAGCAGTGATTTTTTATTTCTTCTGCAAATAATGGATCCGAAAACACCCGATTTGTGTCCTTAAATTTAAGTCCTCTGATAACTGTATCAGGACTTGGAATTGGAACAGAATCGTCAGGGTCTCGTTGCCTTAGAGAATAATGTTTCTTGATATTCGTCTTTGTTTTTCCTTTAATACTCTTATGAATATTATCATTCGAAAATGATTTTAATATCTTATTATCCTGTTTAAAAGCAGGATTAGAATTTATTTTCAAGCTCTCAGATTTTGTAACTAATTTCGTATTACGAATTGTCCCTTCTATTTCATTTATCTCTCTTTCGTTTTGATGATTATCTAAAAGGAACTCTTTTGTGTTATCATCGGGGTTTGAACTTTCAATAGTAATAATTGATTTTAAATCGTCTTCTAATTTTGTACAGTTTTGAAGAATTTCGGGTTCTGAATATTCCGGTAAATAAATGGATGTACAGTGTGAAATTCTTTTCTCAGGAGTATTACTTGCAAGCGATTTATTTAATTGACCGTAGTTTTCGTTGCTCTTATTATGTAATATTTCTCTAAAATGAGTCTGAGCTACTTCGTAAGTATTTTCACAAGGATTGTCTTCTGGATCCTCTTCTCTCAACTGAGCATCAATTCTTTCAGATTTTCTGAGACATTTACTTATATTAATATCAGGCAGGGAATAATACTGATTTTCTATTAGAGTTGTAACGAAAGGTTCAGTTGTTATGTTTTTGGATGCACAAGTAGCCCTTCTGTCGTATGTCTCTGAGTCAATGTAAGTTCGACTTACATAAGTATCATTTCGTTCACTATTTATCTTTTCTTGAAAAGAATTTTGTTTTCGTGCGAAAGATTCTCTTCTTAAATCAGCAAATGTTTTCTTTTTTTGTACTGATGTGTAAATTGGCTCTTTTTCCGATTGGTTTTCAGATTTTAATGCGGGTGATTTTGCGTCGACTTGATCAAGTTTTTGTGAATCACAATATTCATCAATCTTTTCTGCTAATGAATGCGCTAAGTATTCTAACTTGTGAGATTTTTCTGTTGAAGATGCGATTGAAATTGATATGTACGAGGTAATGCTATCTGGTGGACTTGATATTGTTCCGTCGTTTTCAGAAATTATTGATTGATTGTCACCGTCGTTCTTAATTTCGTCGCAGTTTTGGTGGATTTCAGAATGATTATCTTTAATATCTATACATTTACTTTGAATTGATATTTTGTCATAAGTAACGTGATCATCTTCTTTAAAATTATCTTGTTCACTATAATGATTGCTCTGACTGGCTGCGCTTGGTACTCTTTCTTTGCTTACAGAGATTGGAGTCTTCGATTTCAGTTTACATTCAGTTTCACTATCTTGTTCGTCAGTGGCAATGTATAAGTCTTTACAACTCGTCGAAGCTAAAGAACGTCCTGTGTCAGGAGAACCGTCTTTATAATTTTTTAAATGTGCTTCAAAGTTGTAGTGCTTTCTGACGTAGTTGGAATCTAAACTATCGATTTCACTTGGATTCCTTGAATGTCCGATGCTATCTTCAGAAAGGTTTATTTGCTTTGTGTCTTCGGTAAGATTAGCCCAACTTCCATTAGCTGATTTAGAGTGCTGACTTTCGTTACAAATAGATTCTTCTTTCTCAGAATGATTGTCGTTTGTAACAGGGGCTGAGATAGATTCTTCCTGCCCCTGTCTATTAATATCAGCGAAACAGGAGACTGTGCTGTCGATGTATATACCTTCTAAGACTTCTTCTTTTGTTTGGTATTTGGTGCGACCCGTTAACCTGAAACGAAATATAAGTTTGATGAATGAGTGTTCAAACAAGGGCTTTAATATTGAATAAAATAATAATAATTTATTATAAATATTAGTGTACATATAATAATTAAAGTAGTTTGTGTATTTATGTATTGAATTTTTTTTTTATTATGGATTCATGTATGAATGTCATTCAAGTAATATTATAATTATTTATCTAAATTAAATGACTTAAATATCGATGAATATATAAGAGATTAAGACTATATTTGTGATTCCATACGAAAATAGTGTAAATTTCATTCGTGCTTATTTTAAAATGGGTGCATACAGTATACAAAAATTGTTTTATTTAGGATACATTCTAACTGTTAAAATACATACTCTAAATATATCTTTATTTCTTATTAAAATAAAGACTCACCTGTCTTTAAAACAAGGCTTATCAAATAAGCGAGCACGGGGAATAAGCTGAGACCTCTTATTTTTTCCGTGATTTTGTATCTGAAGATCCGTAAATGTTTCCTCCCTTATTACGGCTAAGCTTCTACTACGACGTAAATTGGAACCTTCAATTTCTCTGTGTTTGCATAATCTACCATAGCTCCCACTAAATTCAGTTTCGGAGTTTGGAAAACGCTTTTGCAAGAATTCTTCTGCCGCTCGCGATCGGGTTAAATGCTGATAAAATTCGTCTTGGGGTAGTTGAACGGGTAACTTGTAGTAGTCTGCTAATTTGCTTTGATATTTCTCTTGCTTCTTATTCTTAGTCTCGTTCTGTTCCTTACTTTTAGATAACTTTCTTTTCTTTGGGCGTTCGTCTTGGTTCTTCCTTGAATCAAGCGAATTGCGCGGACTATCAAATTCTAGCGTTTCTGTGGGATTTTCAAAGTATTGTATGTCTACAACGGGGTTTGCGCCGGATCTGTGTTCGTCCTGACTCGATTTCCTCTCGACAAGTTCTCGAAGGCGACTTCTTGTGGAGCTTGTATTGGACGTGACGCTATCTGGACGTTTTGCAGGATATTCTAAATTGGATGATGATCTTCTGAAGAGACTTGTTTTTATCGATCCAAAGTCACTGTCGTCTTGACAAGAAGCCGTTGAGAAATTATGAGTCCGTATTCGGTCAACGTGATTCTGGCTAGAATACGACGCGACCGAGTCCACCGAATGTCTGAAATACAAAACAAGCCTGATTAGATTAAGTCGAAAAGCTATGAGCTAAATCTAAGATAACTTTGTTTGAATAAGATTATGGTGCAAATGGTTTACGTCATGGCGTGTTTTATTGGAACATAATATAATAAATTCAATATTAAGCGTCTACTTATGCTATGTTATTGTGTTTAGCTAATAATAATATGCAACAGATTAAAAGTCAAGGGTTCTTTCACGATTGTTTGCTGTCGACGTCAATGGCTTTCTATCATTTGTCGGTTGTCGAGACACGTTGGCTCCGAGCCAAATCGTCGTGAGGCGTTGATATTTGTAGTTATCATTTGCTTGTTTAATGCTAAACTTAATTTATGTGTACGAAGCATACGTTCTTAATGAATAAAATAATAAAAATAAGTACACTAAACATTTAAGTATTTCTTATTTAAAAATAAATATAGTGTTTCATAAACGTTTTAAATTATTAATAATAATGAAATTTTACCAAATATCCGGCCCGGCAGGATATTACTTAAAAATAAATAGCTATAGGCATACAATAATAAATTTCATTTATAAAAAATTGTTGATTGTCCGAATGTATGTAATGTAAAACATCAGTGAAAAATCTAAAAATTGAATATTGTAACAACTTAAAATATGACAATTTCTGTAGTTAAAATTTACTGTGAAAATGTCCCTTTGAAATCCGATTCATATCCAAGTTTGTGCCAAACGTGCGCCATATTCTTGGTCCATTCTGTCTAACAGAACTTGCGACTTGCGACATCTGTGCACATTACTCTATGATTATAAATAAAGGGTTTGACTTAAAACAATATGTTACTTATCTAGTAATTGATCAATGCTCTCTTTTCGACGAACTGTTGAAAGAATGCCAGCGAATGCGGTAATGAAATAATTAATGAATGATACCACTACTTGATTTATTTTCATGTAATCATGTTTAGTCATGCAAATAAGCATTCAGTTTATCATCGTGTATTTATATTTTGTTGATTTGTTTATGTGGAATAGGAATAATATAAAAATTGCTTGACATATTTTTGTACAAAAAATAACAATGAAAGCTTATTGTGTGTCGTAGATACAACTGCTTATACACACGTACCAAAAGTAGTAAATACTTTGATTTAAAAACTATTTTCCAAGGCAATAATTCGGACATTATCCCATCGTAATAAACTTTAGAAATAGGTAAGTACAATAAATCATCCTTTATAAGTTATCTGTTAAAATGCTACACAAATGAAGAGTTACGAGCGATAACTTGCTAACCCAAAGGGGTGTGTGTTCCGGCTTGTAAGAACACCATTTTCATATTCATTGTCGAGAATTGTATACAAACCCTCGTGAAGGGATCCTCGGGTAACACAAATTTTACAAAGTGTCAGATTATGTTGCGGTATTAAGTTGTAATAAAGCCTCTTCATGAAACACATTGTTTTCTTGTTAACTTCTTTCCTATTAATTTTTTATATCATTTTTGTAATGTTTTGGAATTTTTATGAATTATGGTAAAATGCGGTAGATCGTGAGAAGAAATAGGGATCGGGTGGAATTACGTGAGCGATCTACGAATGTAAAAGATATGACTGTTAATGAAGTAGGTTGAAATGAAAAATATTTTATGCTATAATCCGTTTAGAGCAAACCGACTACAAGAACAATAAAAAAAAAGAAAATTGGCTAATGTAATATTTCATATCAAAGTGGTAATATTGTGGAATTGAAAGTAAAAAATGTGTTTTAATTCTAATAATGTAATAAAAATAATGTGTAATTCCATTAAGAAGTAAAAATAGAAAGTATAAAGTATAGAAAAGCCCATGAGCAATTGACTTTTTTGATGGTGACTTGTAGATAGTAAAATTGCTTGTCAGTAACAATATTATGTTGGTATGTTTTGTAGTAACAATTTTTTAAATGAGCTAGCTAACTTATTCTATGCCAGTTTATTCTTCAGAAAAAGATTTAGATCACTGTAAAATTAATATCAATATATGAAAGATATTTTTTCTCATAAAATTGAATCGAAGCCTCCAGGCATAAATCGTCGAACAATCAAAAGCCATCTCGGTCAGACGCATATAATATTCGTTCCATTGAACATATCCATTATATTCCAGAAGTTTCCATTGAGTAGCTTTATCATCAGTTAGAGTTATTGATGGTACGCAAGATGCAAGCGAAGCAAGTTTTTGAACAAGTTTCATTTAGTATAATATGCCAATATTTTATTATAAAAGATGTAAATAACAAGTTAATAATCTTCGAATTCGAATGAAATATCTTAAGATTAAAAAACCTCATAGCTATATCAGTTCTATAAATCAAAACTTCGGATATTGTGGAGTAAAATTTACATAATCTCATATAACATGAGTTGTAGCATAAGTATAACTTTATACGAACAAATTCAAACTAAACTTTTCTACTCAGTACGCTTTACAAATTATGTCTCACATTTCTACAATATTAAACAGTGTTCAGCTCTACTCAGTCTTACACTGAATTGTAGACTAAAATCCCAACGACTCCAATTAATCCGTGTTTACAGAAATACTTTCTTATTTTCGTAACGCTGTATCACACGTCGTGTTATCTACGTCAGCCAAGGTGAAGTAAGGTTATTTCAGATTTTCTTCACAACTGAAATATCTCCATGACAATGACCGTGTCGAAGATTAGATCACGCCTGTTGTTTCTAACTTTGTGAAGTATTGATGTATTAAATGTTATTGTTATTAGCTTGTAAAAGTTCTGTTTATAAGATCCGTCAAAAATTTCTCAATAGAGAAAATATCGTGTTTACGTGAAAATGAAATAAAGAGATATGTAAACTTTATCTTAATCTACGAATACGATTCTTAAATATTTTTTATCTTGTTCTTTAAATCTAAAGCAAAAAATGTCAAGGCTAAGGATATGATTGGTCCTAAGGTAAATACGAAAAGACTTATCCTAAAGGAATTTCATTGAAAGATATCTCTATGAAAATTTGGACACATGGTTTACATCGACTTTGATCGAGTTTGATTTTATTTAAGACTAAACCCCTTAAAAGTCGTCTGCATAACCTCCACAGTTATTGATCGACCTATTACTTTTTCTGTTATTATTATTTGATCTTCTTAACTGACTTCCAAATAAAGCAGGTTGTCAATTCCACCGTATCTTTTTTATAAATGTTACCGCATATCCCCGCCATTTATGGACCGATTTGGAAAATTCTTTTTGCATTTGAAAGAGTAAAGGGTGTCTGTGTGGTTCCATAGAATGGTGGGAATAGTGCAAAATCTTGTAACATTGATAATAGGTAAAGGCACCGACTTTGAATAGATCTCAAAAATAGTTATATAGTATTTTTCTATCTTTAGTGTGAGAAATTCGGTTCTATTTTTAGCAAGAATTTATTTTATTCAAACTAAGCTTGGTTTTTACTAAATATGCAGCCGAAAACATCGTTATGAATATCCATTTAACACTTTCAAAACGATATTTATTCGATAAACTTTTTGAATACAATTGTCTATGAATAAAATTTTGTTGCTGGTGTTAAATTTTTAGCGACAATTTTGACCTAAAATTTAGAAAATAAAAAATAGGCTTGATATTTTATTTCGTGTTTTTATTTGTTGGCATTCACCTAAGTTGAGAACTACTTTACTCGTGGAAAAGAACAGAATTTCTTTTTAGTTTCATAGTTTTTACGTTATGTTAAAATAAATTTATTGTCAATATATTCTTTTTTGACCGGCTTTTTTTGGGTTTCTACCTAGCCGCAACCGCAATGAGCTGCTTCAGCTAAAATGTACAATGCCTTTACTCGCATTCACATTGATTAAAAGTGTTTTCGATTGGTACCAGCATTATGCAGTCGCTATTTAAACTTGCATGATAAAAAACATATAACTTTTTATATGGCACAAAAAACAGAGCTGTATCATTATTATTGTGGAATCATTCTTTGGTATTCGTTCGTTTAGTGTGTTTTTAAGTCATTACTAAAAACACATTCAGGTCTTACTCTTGCATTCAAGAGTAGGCCTGAAAAATATGTATTAAATACTAAGGATAAAAGAAAGGATTAGAATATTTTGAAAATTTTATTTATAATTTTGTTTAATACTGTTAAAGATCAGCTCAACAATATAACTAACAAAAAATATGATTCACATTTATCGTGTGAACGTGATCGCATCGATTAAATTGTTTTTGCTGTGTCGCCTTTCTTCCGGCCGTGACACCCCAGTTATTGTGTATGTATGTGAACAATTAAATTGATCATTGATCAAAAACGGTAGCTTGGTGGTGACAAAATTATGATTAATTAACTTTATACTGTTAACGGTTATTAGTTCTAGTAATCAAACAGTGTATTAGCTACTACGTTATAATCATAATAATGATAATAATCTCTTCATTTGTTCTCAATGTGTACAATAGATGGTAGTAATATTTGGACGTTTACGTTCCATTAGTAAAAATATTAAGTGTATACCAACTTTACATTTCCGCTTGATTATTATATAAGAATAATTCCATTGCTATACATTGCCTAAACTACCGCAAATCAATTGTTTTATGAAGACTGATATAGGCTGTTAATAATTCACAGTTTCGAACTTTCTCAATCTATTGCTATCAAAGTTCTCATCGTTGGCTGTCTTTAACTTAATCTAAAAGAGGAGACAATCCCACTTTGGATTAGTTCGAACTATTTAAACGAGCTTTCCAAGATTACTTGAGTATCGGCAAATGGTGTTGAGTCTACATCGATAAGTGAAAAGTAAATAGTTTAGATTGGAGTAGACTTGCGACAAAGGATTATTTATCTTTACAACATAGTGTATTTGAAGTCTGGCAATTTCGTTTATTTGCTCGGCACCTGATACAATTCGCACGAAATACTTTATCGATTCCTGAAAGTTTATTTTGATATTTTAATAAGTACTAATAACAGAATATATTATCCTGTAACTGAAATAAAGAAGCGAAAATTCGGTCCCAAAGGATTGAAACTTTTATAACCTAACCTAACAGTGATTAAATTTTTTATCAAGTGTCTTAAAAAAATATTTATATTTCTCTCGTGAGTGCTAAAGATAAAATGAATCCGAATCTTAAGTAGGTAATACCAGTTAATTTAAGTAGGTATATTTTATAAATTCATTTTAATGTGCATTCTGAACTAAACCTCGGAAAACCACAATACGCTGTTACAATAGGATTTTCTGTATTGTGGCGGTTGAAATTACTACCCAAAGCTCTCATCTGGAATACATTTAAAATTATTACTCGGAATGTAGTTGTTTGTATTCTAAGGACATAGCTAAAATAATTTAAATCACACGACAGTTTAAATTAATTAAGACAAATAAATAAATTGCATCAATATAGGCTAACGCAATATAGCACCGTATTCAATTAAGCTCATAAACAAGTTCTATTTGTATTACTAGCATTGATCAAATAGCGAAACTATCAAAAGAGCTCTTGAATTCGTCTGATTAGGAGTAGAAGTACATTAGTTTAATTAAATCTGAGTACTGGAGTCGAGGAACGTATTCAATATTTATTTGTACGGGCGTCGTGTCTTCGGGATCATTTAGCATCACTAATGGCCGAGTGAAATACAAAGGAAAATCTCGGCGTAAGGCTGGTAATGTGAGGCGATGAATTGCTTGCGGCGTGCGCGACTAATATAGTGACAAAACACACAAAATGTGAACGTGGTTTGTGATTAATGGTCGTGTTTGAAGTGGGTGATACTGCACGACGATTTATTGTTCAGCGGCAACAGAGCTTGTTATATACTTAAAATTGCTAAAGCTATTTCATCAATAATGTTATGCCTAGGCCATATAATTACTATATATATTATTGCTAAAAAATAGGCTCAACTGTTTTTACATGTTTAGGTATAAATTGTTGTAAAGCTTTTTATTACAGCTGCAGCGCCTTCAATAAGCAGTTTAAAAAAATAATTAAGATTTTTTATTTTTATTTTAAATTGTCTAGTGGCTAAAATTACCACATATTTAAGATTATATAATGATTACACTTCATTTCAAGTGTGCTTAAGTTGAGATAACATCGAGATTAAATACTATCATAATATGAGTGTACAATAATATAATTTTTAAACATCGAAATTTTTACCTCGGATTATTATATTTTTATTTTATATTCAACATACGCTTGAAAATATGCATTTTAATTATATTGAAGAGGTGAATTATTTCAATCATTTTGTTATAACATCGCTCTTGTATAGTCAAGAGTCGATAAAATTCCCGGTTGTTTAAAAGCGCGTAACATTCATCTTTTTTAATTAAAAAAAATTGCATAACATTGCAGGTAATTTAAAGTTTTTCATGTGACATTTAATCAAGGCAAATACGCTGTAGAGGTTGATTGCAAACGACACGACTAATTACTAGGAAAGTCTGGGAATACTAGCCTAGTATGAATGTAGCGTCAGTTTTCGCTTCTCCGGACGCAAGACGAAATTGCTACGTCTTCAATTGCAGTACTCTAACATTTCCATCCATTCTGTTTGCCGTATTTGATATTTATGAATCACCGATACCTATAGATTTTTTTAAATCTAATCAATGGGGGAAAAACTTCTTGCAAATACTCTGTACAGACTCGTATTTAATAACAGATTTCTAAAGCGTGACTCATACAAATTCGACTGGTATTATCATTCACGGTTTATGTTTAAGGATTTCAATTAAATCTACAATCTTAAAAGCGTAAAAGCAATCGCCCGCATCAATGAGTCTGTTTATTGAATTGCGATTGTCGCTCAAATTAACAACGGTGCTAAGGTCGCAATGTGAAGGTTAGTTAACTTGTCACTTGCTCGACATTTAATCGATATATTATTAATTTATTAACACTAGATTATAGAGTTAGCTATACGAGTAGGTAACTGTGTAGTTTAGCTTGATATAATCTTAACCTACACTATTGTATTTTTGGATAGCCATGCAACCCAAAAGATTTGCTTTAATAATTACCAAATAAAAAATATAACGTCTTGTTTATTTTTGAAATTTTAGTTACTAAATGATTTGTACTATAAGTTATTGGTGAGCTTATTGTATTTAATTATATGCTTATTAGGAATTAAGTCCAAATGGAAAGATTCATTGCATCAATTTTCATAAACATAAAAATAATTTTAAACCACGAGAAAGCGCTGCCAATTTTAACCAGGACGAACTTAATAACTAATGATTAATTGGCAAAAACCCGCAGTGTAATGGGTACTGATAAGCGGCCGGCGGCTGATTGCGTTGAAAACAATCTTGGCGCATTTCTTGAAAAGTGACAAAAATAAGGAACACATAGAAAATTTGTACTATGCAAACTTTCTCACAAATTATATATAGCAAATATTTTGAAGCAACGACATTGTGGACTTTCAAAATTAAAAAAAAGAATTACATCCTTAGTCGTAAATGTCAAGATCATATATAATATTTACGTACGAAATTATATTCCTTTTAGTTAAATAGCAACTGAAGAGATTTTTTGTTTATTTTGCAAAAGCGTGATCCACACAAGGTCGTTAATTAGTCAAAATAAATTCAATCACGACTTACACGATACTTACGTAAGAAATGTTTAACTTATGATTGACGCAATATGTATTAACAACTATAATACGTATTCAAAATATGTATTTCCCATTTTTTATAAAAATACATAGTACAGGAGACAAGATATACTTAGAAATATATACTGCGAACTAAAATAAAATGAGTTCATATAATATTTGAGAGCTATTAGGAAACGCTGAATTTATTGCGTTTTACATTACATGAGTTACCGTAATGTAATTGACGAAATTTATTCAAAGAGAATTAATCTTAAAGATAAGACCGAAGTCTGAGCGAACTCAATCATTCATTAGGAGTTTTCCTTCACAAAGACTTTGAAATTCGTTTCATGCCGTAATTATTTTTAGTAATTAGTTTTATAAAAAATACAAAAAATATTTATTATTATGCATGTGAGAGTGCGACCGCATAAATGTTAGATTTCCCAATTAACGTTATTTAAATAAACTATTTTAAGGTAGTTTTCAAGTGGTTCGAGAAAAAGGAATAGATAAGACGTTTCCACTATTGTACCTACCGGCTGTAGGTCGTAAGAATTAACGCAATAATACTGTGCGGTCGTGCCTTATCTATGTGTATTTAGCAATTTGAACTATTTTCTAAATACTTACAAAAGCGATAGAATTAAAAAAAGTATTGGTATTTCAAAATAATAGGCTTAATATTCCACCTATAAATAAAAAGAATGTTTATTTACTTTTTTATATATTAACAGATTTCTCTATGAGATGCTATCTTATGAATGATTACATTGATTGATTAAAATATACATTTAATTATTACAATGATTTTTGACCCACGAACACGCTATGATTTTAAATATTTGTGTTAAGCGTACTCCAAAATAAAGTTAGCATCCAATGCAAATTTGGCAAGGCAACATTTTACTGCGTAATACAACTATTGCGCGAAAATTTTATGTACATTAAATTTTGCTGGCGGTATAACTAGGTTTTAAGCTGCCACGAAAAGCTTCTGACCGTGTTTTTAAAATAACTTATACAGAATTTTCTTGGCATACTTTATATTTTAAATCATTGCACTAACATACGTATCATGTATTTTTTTGTTAAAATAATTTGTAAAAGTTTACAAAAGTCAGTGCTATCAAAAAGATTTATGTCAGAAAAAATAATGCCATATAAACAGTCATTAATCATTACTCGAGAAGTACACTATTATAAACGAACGACTTGTTTCTAAAACAATGTGTAATAAAGTGACCAATTTAACGGGTATCATTCTACTGCAAATTACAATGCTTGGTAAACATGGCAATAAAGTTACACGGTTTAATCGATTCTGTAAATGGAAAGTGAACAATTTTGTGAATATATTATCACAATTATCGTTACTATCGCTGCAGTCAATGACCTCCTTATTTGTGTTTTATGGTACTCGAACTTTATAGCAAAAAGTTAACGTGAAATTTGATATGTTTTAAATGTATTTAACATTCATTGCAAGAGCTTTCATATGACACAAGTCTTATTTATGCTGAGTGATTTTATGAACTGTTCTCAAATACCTATCCTGAACATTTTTCTATTGTTCTTAAGAACATTTTTTATGGATCGCGGTTCATTAAAGAATATTATTATAATAAAATAAAATAATACAGTTAGTAAGTAGCAAGACAAAATTAAAGTACTAATTAAATTTTTTAAAAAGTAAACTAATGAGAGCATTTACCGCAATCCCCGTTCATATAATAAGTCTCATTATGTTATCAGTAGAGTGTCAGTGCAATGACTCGCCGTATAAACTAGACTTGTGGGTCGAGGCAATAATATATCTGTATAAAGTCTAGAATGCATTGCAAGTACCCGTAAAGAGATAAATCTATATGTAATACGTGAAGTGCAAAAACTTGTTTTAAGCTGTTCTTTTCCTCGTTTGGTTATTTTATACAAGGCGGAGATTTGTGATTCAGGGAATATAATTTATATTATTACTAGACATTTCAATCAAAATTCAAGTGTCGAATTATTTTTTTATCTTTATTGATGTAACTTCTCGTTTGCAGTCAATATCATTGAAAAACAAAATATATTCAAATTCGTTTGAATAAGATTTCCATAGAAAATATAGTAATGGTCTATACGGGGAAATGCGAAGCTAAAAATAAACAATTATGCCATTAATACGTGTAATTTCGGCCTTTTTGCTACTAAAAGGCGAAGAAAAAACAGTTGTCGATTAAGGAAGCTATGTTCTTACGTTTTTGTAGGTCACATCTGCAAATGCGAGTGGCTTTAATATTAATTCAACGTAAACGGGCATTACGATGCAACGTGCTTAACTTCTTAGGGAGGCTGTGCCGTCCCTTCTTATCTCTCCATTTTATAGTATAAGATAAGAAACTTACTAATTTACTTATTTAGTATTTAATGTAGCTACCGTGTTTTCCCAGTGGGTGGACTGTATAGAAATTGCCAATTATTTACGTGGGACATGTATTATAATGTAATGTATGGAAATAAAATTATGAAATAGTTCATTTTACAAAATACATGACTGCTCGCGTTAAATTCGGAATCAATAGATCAATAAAAGATATTAACACCTACACCAGCTAAAACCTATCTATATACGAAATTTCATTAAAATCCGTTCAGTAGTTAATGCGTAGAAATACATAAACATCCAAATTTGCACATGTAATATTAGTAGTGGTGTCGAGTTTTAAAACAATACAAAACTAATATTATTTTTTATACTATTATATCAGTAAAAAAAATTCAATTTTGCGGGTCGTGTGAGAGTTGGCACCTGTCTGAAAAACAATATTTGCTGAGTGAAAGATCCTCTTTGCCTATTCTCTATTTTTAGAAAACATTTATCGAATATTGAGAGAAAGGCTATGATGTATATCTATTTGTCAAGCAAATTTATAAGCTGTTGAAGTCCTTCATACTCTGTAGGTATTATATCTAAACTAATATCGAAATTATAAAAATTCTTTCACCATACGAAAGCCACATTAACCATAAGTAAGTAACATAGACTATAATATATATTATTATGATACGGGACATAGTATTATTTCATATCCCGGAAAAGAGTAGACTAACGTTTAACAATATATTCGGTCCGGTTTATAAGCAAATCAGATTTCTCTATCACAGTTGTGTATTTGAAATGCTAATAGACGGTGGTGCTTTGTCAAGTAATGAAGCGTAAATGATTGAGAAACGTCCAGATACTGCACAGTTGGACTAAATACCCATTCACTGTTACAGGCATTGTAGACTGTTGCATCGTGTTTCATTATAATCTGTTAAACGGAATTTCTATATAATTTACTTTATTTGTTATAGCAGTTTGTTGTGTTTGTTTTAACGCATTTTCCGTATATAAATACTTTTTAAAGAGTTTTAAGCGCGGTTTATTATACATTATTATTAATCCGACATTTCGAGCACTTTACAACGAGCGTGGTCACAGTACCACGCATTGTATTTTATTTATTACTGTATTTTATTTATTTATTATTGTAAGGAAAAAGTTTATCAGTGATCATGTAGCACTTAAAAACAACTGCAATGTTTATTTATTTTATAGACGTTTGTAAAGCTTTGTTTTTAAAAAGCTTTTCTTTTTTGCTCTTATAACCCTCATCCCTCACAAACTTTGATACGCCAACTTTTATGAGGATGAATGTGTTGTTTTTTTTAATCTCGTGTCAGAGCAAACTTTGGCTCTAAGTATTATTCGTTTCCGCAGTCTGTTGGACGAAACATAATTTGCTAATTAGCTTCAAAACTATTCCTCGATTTTTTCATAATTTATCATCGCGAAGCATTCTCTACTTAATTACATTAAAGAGTACACCGCGTAAGTTTTTAATAAATTATATTTAAAGGAAATTGTCGCGCAAGGAATCCACATCATCTCGAAATCTGAATACTTAAAAGTTACTTCACTCAACTGGGGTTTTGGCTAATTATACAACTTTTACTTCCTACGGCACATTTAAAACTGTTTCAGTGTTGGGCAATAATTTTGCCTACATTTGACTGGCAGTTTAAGGATTAAGCAATGTAAATACTGCTCATGGCGTTTCCGTGCTTCAGTGGTTACATAAATGGTCATATTAAAACAGCAATATGTTTATCTCTAGATATACAACTTTGGCACAAGTAAAAACCTAGATATAAATAAACAACCATACATCCTTACGTCATACAATAGCTTCTCGTATCGACAATAAGCAATATAACATCGAGATTATGACAAGTCACGTTGTGAGATACGAACTACATATAGTTGCTAGTTAATCTCTCGTTACATAATTAGTCATAAATGCATAACAAATGCTACAGATGATGTGGCAATGGACATTGCATATAGGACTTAAGTCACTTTCACACTAACGTCTGATCCCAATGCAATCGGTGGACAGTTGTGCAATCTTATTATCGATGTATAAGCAATGTACCGTTACTCGCGATTGTTTTAATGAAGCACTTTTAATACTGTTTACCTTCACTCGATTCTTATGTTACATTATGGTATATTTTAGCATTGCCAAATGAAGGTTTTGGTCGAATGAGTAATTGCATACTTTAGACGGTTAGTATTTTTGAAAGGTATGATAAAATTTGCATCGTAATTAAATTTATATGTATGCTAAAATCTTGCGACCTTATTTTTTATCTAGAGGATAGTGTAAATTCTAATATCAAGAATATCAAAGTTAATCCTTGTAACATTTATGACTCGAACGTTTTACAGGTAAAGTGCGAGTTCAAAGTATTCACCCATAATATGGTAATTAAAGGTTGCGAAAATACGGCGTCAAAACGTAGTCCAATCGTAGTGGTTTTTAGTGTTAAAAAAATAAGAGTCATAATTGGATGCCGTATACAATTTTAGGGATTCACACCATAGTTCCTGTCGCTTTGTTCCAACGACCCGGCGTCGATTATATGCAAAGATAGTACGTACATTGTACATGTAAAACAATTTAAAATTCTCCCACGTTCGAAAGCCGATTAAGTAATTTTGACACCGATTGGGTAGACACCGATAACAGTATTTTGATATACTGAAATAGCCCGCAGGTTACGATACAGCCTCGAAGTATTATGTCTTTATGAACATAAAAGGCAATACTTATGGCAAATTACACAAGAAATTGTAAGAAAAAACGTGATGTAGTGTCAAATTACCTTACGTAAACTAAAATAAAATTTAGCCTCGCTTGTGATGTTCGTGATCTATGACAACATTAACTTTAATAGCGTAAAGAGATGAGGTAAAATTGTGTATTACTGGGATTGTAACAAGCTTTATTGCGTATTTTTATTTTAGGTATAAACAAAGGTTTTACGTACAGGTCCGGCTGTTATTAAATTTTTATTAGGCTATCGGTGTATTGTTTATAAAATTTTATTGAGGATAAACGTATCCTTCTACATCATACCCGTTTATAAAATAAAATTGTAAGATATAAAAGATCTTTATGACAAAATAAGATAAAGAAACTTGGGATTTTGTAGACAAGATGGATTTAACAAAGCTGAAAACAACAACTTTGCCTCGCTTAAGCTTGCATGAATTAGCTACTCTTTCACAAATACATATATGAATTTAAACATTTGTTGCCGCTGTGTAGATATCAGAACTTGTAATATAAATCATAATTATATCAATCTAATAAACATTCTGATTGTTTTATATATTTTTCATACTTTATAAGATACATTTAATAAAGTTACTCAATTTAAAAACAAATGTTAACAATATAATGAACAGGATTTCATTTATGTATCTAAGGGTAACTTCCCGGGTATTTACGTGTGGCGGTGCCTGTCAAACAACGACCCGTATCGTTAGCCCTTGCTATAAAAAACCTTTCAATGGATTTATAGACAGCTGGTTTTAAACATACGTGTGAAATAACGGTCGAGTTTGTTTTGTGTACTTATATTTACGAGTATTCCGTTTTATTTATTGGTCAAAGCGAAGAGTAAGCAGATTAAATAATTTTAACGTGTTCATGGAAAATATAGGAAAACTTGATAAGCAAATTTGTGATTCAGTAATAGGGGTATCTGTTGCGCTTCACAATTTACTAAATAACTAAATTCTCAGAAGTTTAATACTCAAACAACCCGTCAATTGATTAATTTACTAACCAACTATTTGTGTTTAGTAATTTGAAACCGACCCTTTACATAAAGATGTGTAAGCAATTCTCGTCTCAATTGAGTTAGACCTAAATCTACAGGCGAAAATAACTATGTATTCAGTGTACATATTGATACTACGTAATGCTAGCAGTAAAAAAGGGTTTACGCAGGCGTAAGCATGACTTTAGTCGTAATACAAAATATTTACAAGCAAAACACGTACTCCTTAACACGACGTGTGATAAATTTGTAAGAATCGATAGAGAAAGTTACAATTTTTGGTTTTATTCGAGTCAATCAGTATAGTTAAATTAAGTTTTTACAGTTACAGTCACAGAAAGCAGGATTCTCGAATTGAATTTATTATTTTAAAATGTTTTTTGGAATATATGAACAAAATGAGCAATAACCAAGATAAAATATTTTCGCTACATACGTGTTTAAACATCGAAGCTTACTAACAAGTCCTTTGTAAATCTTATCATTGTACATTTAACACCGTGGGTAATGTTTAGCAGTATCGTCACGCCTTCGCAAAATAATTATCACTTAAAGCAATGATTTTTGAAGGCCGAGTAAAATCTACGTATGATGATTTAGCCTCGTCGTAATAAATAGGCTTCTTGTGGGAATCATTTATTAACAATGGGTGAGACCTTGTGTGTGATAATCGTAGGTTATAATGCGATTATATGCGCATCGAAGAAATGACAATTGTACCTGATTATTGTAATCATGTAAACAAGCTTGTGATGGCGAATTACCATAATACTCCTACTATTGTAAGGTAATTTTGTTTTGTAGTGAGATCTTTTACCGTATTATGGGAGGGAAGTCTATTTTTACTGGATTTATGTAGATTGTATACATTTTGAAAACTTTTGTAATTGCCGTAAAAACGTCTCCTGATTAATTAATTATCTTCAAATAGCATTTGCAATCCTTGAATGTTATTAGGTAAATTACCATTTTTTACGGTACTTAAATTGTGAACAAAAAAGTTTTTTTTGTTTACTTATAACAAAAATTAAAGGATACGATCTTGTAACATAAATAACATAAATATTAAGCTTGGCTAAATATTGTATATTAAACATCGTTTTCTAACAGTTTGTGTATCTTATGGGTGTGCTAAATTGGTACTGTATATTGTTATCAGATAAGGGAACTTATCTTAAACATTCGAGAATATCTCAATCGTGTCATCAAAATGAAAATACAGCTGACGCGACGCACAAAAATATTTTTGTACACAAAAGCAAATTTATTAACAAAGATTTCGCATGAAGCATAAATAAATGATAATATGTATTTTAAAATCTATAGATCATTAAAAACATTCACGTGAAAATTGTATTTTCCAAACAGTATGTTACGATTTATTTTATTGTAATAATAAAATAAAACAAAGGGATTTTACTAGATATATTAATACGTTCGTTCACTAATAGTCTATTTTCTTATAAAATTAGAATTAATAGAACAACCGGAAGTACGGAAATGGGGAAGTAGGTAATATATTAACGATGCACACAGGTTTTGCTTGAATTATCATAGACACTAATGAAATATTCATTACAAGTCAGCGTAACATTAATATTTTATAAAAATGTAATTTATTGTATTTAAGTGTTAATTATATCCACAGCGATTAAATTGCTACGATAATAGTCCATTTTACTCATTATTTTTGTGTGCAAAATATCAATTACGTTCTATTTATGTTTACGCGCCTAAATAAATGTATAAAAATACATGTTACTAACATGTATAGGTATTCAAATTATATTCATAACTTTATTATATAATGATTCAATACTGCAATACATTATACTGTGCATACAATACATTTTTAATTACAAGAAAAAGTATCCGTAATGTTATAGGAAGTTGTATTTGAGTGATTCTAGAAAATATGTTTCGTTTGAACGCATATCAATGTATTGAACATTAAGACATCATATAAAACGGATATCTGTATATAGTACTTAAACCTAATCAAAATAAGTGCATACATCTTAAATCTGATTCATATATTACAACGCGCATACAATTTCCTGGTTCTTTTCTACGAGTCTTTAATCTACAATAAAGGTTATTTACAGGACTCCTCTTTACATTAATTAACAGGCAAAATCCATTAATTTCGATTGGTTTTATTAAAACCCAACTAGTAGATTATTTACAAATATGTAATTATAAAAACAATGTTTCTATTGCGTGTGTTTTTGTTTCATATTTATGGGACCGAAAATGTAACATTAAAACAACTTAGTTTTTAAAGTAACAAGCTCTACAAAATTTGCATAATTCGTACTCATAAAACCCCACAATAACCATAAAAATATATAGTCGGTAATATGTTTGCCCAAAATTGGCATTGCCCCTAATTCTGATGCTTATCAACCGTCAATAAAGCGCATGAAACTACGTTTTATAGCTGAAAACAATTTCTATACAATGAGAGCTTAACAAGAATAAAAATGCACAAAGTCAAGTGCAAGGTCTAATTACCTTGACGAACATCCTGCAGCACAGTTTCACACAACACTCAATTATAGTTAGTTTTCACTATCCACGCGCGGTATGTTTCGCGTCGTTTAAGTTATGAGAGGCTGTCGCGGTGGTCTGTTTGGCTGCGCGGGCGCATCACGTGCGGCCGGCGCTGGAGTGCGCGCGGTGCGGTTGGAAATGGAACTAACGGCTTTTCACGCTCTACCGGCTGTCATCCCATGAGATAGTACTCGATCGGCTCCATTGTTGATAAAATATGTAATTTTAACGCCACTTTTATATTTTTATAGTGAGCTTGGAAATGTAGAACGAGAGTTTATGTTTTTGTTAAAACGTTATTGTAGAATAACTATGTCATTTTTATTATGTGTGAATTGAAACATATTGATTTCTATGAACAATTCTTTATTAAATCATGAGTTTCACAAGGGAACATTTATGAAAACCCTATTTTACATAAATGTTACAAGTTCAATTTATTTATTATATTTTCAACTTTGATAGAATAGGGAACGAAAATTTACTTTATAAAGCGCCGTGAAAGTTTGAAGTCATTCGTCGTCTCAGCCGTAGGGAGTCCACTGTTGCACATCGCGTCCCCCAAAGATTTCCAATAAGACCTGTCACTGGCGTTCGTAGGTATTATTTGTCGTAAACAATTCTTGCATATTGCTGAAGGCTATGTAAACAGAAACATTACTACAAGCTGGTATCTTAGCGCATTTCCAAATGAAAGGCCATACAACTACTCTAATTAACGCGCACACATTATGCATCCAAATGTATGTGATTAATTCCATTGTATACTTAGCAAGGCATACGTAAAACGCCGGTCACATTGCACCGTCGACATTCGATTTATTTGCTATTAATCAATAGGTGAACAAATGCTCTGAAGGCCACTTCGCGTAATTATTTTACGAATTAAATGATCGATGACCGAAACGAAAATTGTTTGAGAATTGGCTGAATTCTGCAGTCGAAACAAATTACTGTTAGCTTTGTCGTAATTGAAAATTAACTGGCTTTGACTTTAATTCTCTCTTCGCATGGAAAATGGAACTCAGCAAAGTTTTCAAGTGAATAATTCTCAATCTTAAAAAATAGAGCATTAAGAAGACGTGTTTTTTTGACTAGTTGCATCGCATTTTAAAGAGAATAATTTATGGAGAAAAAACATATTATCAACTTTTTTCCAAAAAATAGAATCAACTTCCTCACTCTAAAAAGTAGAAAATAACTTTTATTTTATTTTTGAAATTTATTTTAAGTCGATGTCTTTACCTTTTTTCATTTTTGCATACATAAAAAATACGGTTGAATTGAGAACCTCATTGTAAAAAGCTGAAAATCAATAATTCAAATTAAGTATTCATGTCACTTCACGATCGATTTTTTAAAGGTCAATGAAACTTACTTAAACGAAAACATACGAAAAAGATTGTTCTGTTCGTTTTATTATATGTATGCAAATTGCGTTTAACGAATCCAAGCTTTCAGGTACGTCAAATATTATTGAACATCTTAGCAACAATAGTTATGCTAATTTCATAAACAATAACAACGTACTCATGATACGTTATTGTTAAACCATTAACATAAGCGGTAGCTTACGTAAGTCTAAACTGATATTATATAGGAAAATTTGCCGTTTGTAGTAGGTAAGATCTAGTGTATTTATGTAAGGATAGGTATATACATATATGGCTGATTTCAATAGCATTCTGTTTGCTTCGAGACGATGGTTCGAGACTTGTATTCGTGAATCAATAGATAATTCGTTTTAGCTTTATACTTGACTATATGAAGCTATGATTCTATCTGAGTAACGTCTTGACAGAAAGAAACCTTTTTAATGGTTGGCAATTTTTATGAATATCTTTAAATATTAATTGATTGTAAACGCCACAAGGAAGAGTTACAAAGCCTAATAAGGTAAGATGTTATTATTCATAACATATTTAATACATGTCGTATAAATATTATTGTGAGCTGTAATGGCCAGCATATTTTACCTCTAAAGGTCTTTTGCAGGCAACGGTAAAACTTTCGCGGTCAGCGGTTGACAAGATCTTAATCTCGACTGAATTTAAGATACTTTTCGTAAACTTTTAGATATTTATTGTCGTAAATAACTGTGTAAAACTATAGATATTTTTATAAAGACAGCCTAGTTTAGTACTAAACTAGAACTGACAGATAGCTGATAAAATATGTAGCCCTATTTTTTCTGTATGTCATTATTTTCATTATCCATGATGATTGAAACGACCGGAATTTTTTATTTAACGTGAAAATCGATACAAATCCTAATAGATCCTGCTGAAATTTTACATTTTGCATTTTATAAACCAGGATACTATTCAGAAAATCCGTGGGAACGGCCACATTGTGAAAGGTCTCGTCGATAAATTATTATATTTTTGTAGCACAGCAGGCAAACGAGTATGTAGGTCACCTGGTGCCAAAATCTTATTGGAATCGTGATTGTAATAATTATACATTTATAAAGCAATTCTATATTTTATTTACTCATCTTCCAAACTGGCCTGCAGAGTAACATTTTTACCAAAATATTTCATTTAGCACTTATTCCAGAGAGCTAACAAAGAAAGACTTATATTAAATTTTACTAATAAAAACACTTCTCAAGATCGGGGCAAAATAATAAATTGTGTTATTAAAAATAATTTTATTAAAATATTTCTCAATCATTAAACCGTCACGTTCTAATCGTGTATTATAATTACGAAAGAAGTAGACAAATTGTCTTACAATACGTTTATATTCGTGCATTTTTATCAATATGAACAGAAAATTGTATTCTTATAATAATCATAATATTAGCTCACCTAAAGTCGTGTAATTGTTAAGTTAAATGTATGACATAATATTAACATTGTTATTCGTGAACCGGCTTCTAGGTAATCTGTGTGGAAATTCAATTTACCTGGAGCACAACCTTGGGAAGAGCACGTCGACGAAGTTTGTTCCTTGAGTTTCTATTTTTGTCATTTGACAACATTTTGAGGACGTTTCGGCTTATCTTATTATTGGGGTCAGCTTTGGCAATGTCAGAGCTTAGTTCTTACAATCAGAGTGAAAAGGGAAACATATTTCTTAAATAAGACTTGAGGTTTTTTAAATATGGAAAATATTCGGGAGGTTTTCTTGGGTTACAATAACATCCATTGTAATTACTTTATCTTAAATGGTATATTTTATATCAAATAGCTGTTACAAGTATTCGGTATATGGTTAGGGGGTTGAATGTTTATACGTAATTGTGTATAGAAATTGTGACTAACCTTAGTAATTTCGAGTACGGTAAGCAGTTATTAAAATGGGTTACAATATATTCAACTTCCTTGAGTTTAAAGTTGACGTTGAATCTTGGGAGTCGTTTAATTTTACGATATAGTTATTACCAATGAGTCTTATAATATAAAGTTCCAATTTCCAAGGCTTTTCGAAAATTAGTATACGAGTATACTTAGTAATATATGGTATCGTTTCTTCCTTTTGTTATCTCACCAACTCGCCTGAACTTCGCATTGTTAAGTCGAAACAAACTTCGTTTAGTTTTCTCTCGACCAATCAAGAAACAATAAAGAAACTCATTGCTTTTATATTTTCTTCTGTTTCTTGAGTCAATATGTATCAAAGAAACCCCGATAGTAATATTGTTTTATAGTAATGGGTATTTGCTTCCAATTTATATTGGACTATATTAATTGTATGGAAATATTAAAGGGTTTTTAGCATTACATTTAACTTTAATTCAAGATCTTTTAAGATGAATTATAGTAATATATTTGGGATATCGTATATGGAACAAGGAATTTATCGATGCGAAAAATAAGCTCAAACAATGGATGGTAAATTACTTAATTCGACTGCCCTTCAAGAACAAGGTTATAGATTATACAGTGAGAGTACTAGGCGTATCTTACGACTTCCTTAGTGCGTTAGGGTTTATCTTAAAAACCGAGTTTATAGTTTATACTTTAAACTTTTAAAAACTGAGGAATTCAAAACGTGATTTTTTTATCTTCGTCTCGAATATGATTAATAGCATTTTTATTTACTTACTTATACATTATCTAATTAAAAAATTTATAAATTTGAATAAAAAACCTAACGATATACAGTAGAATATTATTTTATTGCAAACCAAAAGAATCTGAAAAAGTTATAAAAAAATATACCTACAGATAGATCTGTAAGATTGAATGAAGCATGATTTTTTCTATAACTAATGTACAAAAACTAGTATACCATCGTAAAGCGAGTAATTGAAAAGCACGCAAAACATTAAAACTCATTCGTCTACATGAAAAAGTAGGCTTCGTACATTCGCAAGTCACGTTTCTATTAATTTCCAATCGGCTTTTGCTTTCAATGCATGAAGTGGAATTAAAACGAGCTTTTTCTCATTGACCTTGAAATATCAATTTCGGTCTCAATTGATTTTCATTAACTCCTTTTATTTAATATTGAATGAATGTTCTTTGAATGTAACTGGTGTATAGCTAGCCGTAAGCTAGACTTATATACTTTTTGTACTGCAGGAAATGCTTTCTCCTCAGATCTACTCTACATTGCTTGACATAGATAATTCAATATTTTTATTTGTATGGTTTTATCCAATTATTCGATTGCTAAGATGATTTTACCAAACGTTCTACTAGAATTATAATTAAACTTATTGTCTGCACGTGCAATAGTTTCGTTGTAATATATCCGATTTAAAATTATTGGTATATTTTAAATGTGCATTGTTCTTCGAAGGAAATAATTGTTAAAAGATCTTCGTGATGTTTTATAGATAAAAAAACACCAAATGATGAATTATCTATCTAAATGATGAAATAATGAATTCAATAAGCCTTTTCTTAAATATTTGAAAAAAATATGTCAAACATCTATAAATTTAAAACATATGTCAGATATCAAACTTAGCAATTCAAGATTGTTTTCATTTAAAAAAAAGGCATATTTGTTACCTACTTGTCACAAAACACAAAAGATACGTATCGTGCCTAACACTAAAGAGAAATTACAATTCGTAATTCATAAATAAAACGTTCACGTGTCATTAGCAATTTCTAATAACGTGTTTGTTAAGAAATAAATAATTTAATAACACCGTTTATTCATTTCTCTGTGCGTACGGTACGTGATGAAATCGCGTGATTTCAGCTAACAAGCGTGGTATTTACATGAAGGTGTTTTAAGGCTTTCGCGATATCGATCGTTTTTTGTCATGGAATACGTACTTTGTACTTATGTCCCATGGTTACGGGTGAGCATTAAATAAAACACTCAAATATCAGTAAGAACCTTCGCCTACTAGTTCCTTTTTGTAGCGATGCTGTAGCACGTTTGTATTGCTAGCGATGCAGTCATTCGCTGCGTACCCTTGCCAACCTAAACGCAATTAAGTCGCTATGTATACGCTGGCGTGTGTGTCGCGAACATTGCTATCTGTTAAACGCGATTTAGGAACAGTACAAAAATTCTTGCACCTCACACAATGCAGGAGCGCGTTGTAAACGCGAATATAGCGCATTAGAAGCGATGCTGACACGCCATTGCTATTATTTATTAAATAACAAGAACACCACTGTACCTTTTTTGTAGTGAACTTCCCTTTGTGATGTGGATAGAAGGAAAGAAAGGATTACTACATGGTCTCAGAGTAGGGTATATATCAGTATAAAATGGGCTAGGAAATTATAATTCATACTACTTCACCACGCGAACAAAACTATCACATTCTTAAATCCATCTCTGAACTATCTAGCTATAACTTTAAATTAAGTTTTTCTCATTCGCTCAACGCTAAGGAACAAAAATCCAATATTTGATGTTTATAAACTTTGAAGATTGTACTTGTCTTATTTATTTATATATATACCTTTTAATATTTTTACGTGATACGTTGAGAAATAAAAATTTAAACGTCCATAGAATAAATCTGTCGTGTCAACGTTTAACAAAAACAGCATCACATATTTAAAGAGGTTAATAGAGAAAAATTATACTAATTACATAAAAAACAATCTATAGAACATGTGTTACTGTCTAGACACGCGAATGTCCTCGTGTCTAGAACTCACAATGATTATGTAAAACGTGTTTATCATGCCGACTCAATTTTCTGCAAACGTTGCCAACTAGGCAACTGGGTAAAAACTTCGAATGACTGTAGTTGGCCTCGATTATTATAAACATCCTCATGACCAATTTAGTCGTATTCTTTGATTATTAGTAGCATGACTTTTGATACGGTAAATTTTGTAAAAGTGTCCATTACTACAATATTGTTCTACTTTAATTTTGTTCTTTATCAATTATTTATTTTATATGTAGGCCACAATCTTTGATAAATCCCTAATAACATTATTTATTAATGGATATTCTTTTGGAAATGACTTACATGATTGAAAATGAAATTCGTAATTGTTTGTACGTAAACGTACGTCATTCATCCAAAAGTTTACAAAAATATAATATGGTATGGCTGAGCTAAGTAGACGTCGATTTTCATTACTAAATAATTTATTCTTTTATCGTTTACGGGAGAGACTTCTATATTATACGATCCAATAAACTGATTTGCTCAGAATTAGATTAGTTCGAATTGAAAAGGCGACAAAATGGATTTGTCACGGATTATACGATTTGCTCATCTTACGCGCTAGTTATTTCATTATTTGGTAAATAAAGTGATAAAATACGCGGAAAGTAACAGTTGCATTTCGATTCCAGCTTTTATGTAATGTTTTTTTGAAATATTGTTAATAGTTTTTGCTATGATTCGAATCGTTTTTATCAAATGTACTTCTAAATGCCCCTTTTGTCAGTGCGGTTTTTATCTAAGTTTAAAAAAGTCCCACCGAAGAATGCCTACAAATAATATTGAAGTTTTTATCCATTCCTATACTAGTAAATAAAATCTTGAATATTATTTGGTATCAATAACAAAATAACTAAATAAGTCCCTTATATTATTAAGCTTTCTGCTTCTATGGTTATGTATCGTGAAAGGACGAGCTTTCTAAGAAATGTAAGTTAATTCACGAAACATTCTCCTTTGGGCAGTTTTCCAAAATGGTTAAACCAGTCTATTTGCAGTGACCAATATAAGAGATTATCTTTACCCGAGAGGCCTTTAGCCGGGCGATAGTGGTTGAACGACTGGATCTGACTAGATAAATATTGATAAAGTCACATGTTTACTCAGTCCTGAAAAAGTTTATGAAATTGATGATCACTCAAATTTATATACTGAAAAATGAAATTATTGTATTGACTCTTTAAAAAAGATTATTCAAACGATTTGGATTATTTTGATTTAAAGGTTATTGCTAGGTTTATTTTTGTTGAGGCTTGTATAAAAAATAGAAAAGCGGTAAGCGGTAGGCTTGGTTGCTGGAGGATTTCCTATAATTTATATGCAATTTATTTTAGAATAAAATACGCTGTTCTTGTCATCTAATCTCACCTTTAGGGGAGGAGATTGCTTCGATAATATGTTTACTGAAAAGCAAAGGAACGATTCATGAGACATCAGATTACCAAAGGCCCAGGTGTAAACACGTTAATGCATATTGATGAGCATATTTTCTCGCCCAATATTTCTTCTAAAGCCAGCAATTTGAAAGTTTTCTTATGAGATTCTTTCAGGTATCTTCAGAAGTACGTGTCAGGTTTACTTCGTGGAGCAAGTCTTTTGTTTTATTCAACAACTTTACAATTCTAACACTTTAATATTGGCAGACGTCGGTCTATAAATTTTCTAGCTGCTTTAGCGACGACTTCCAATGTATTTTACTTGAGACTGAACTTAATCACTTGAAGTGTGGTTATATAATTTAATAAATATTGACGGTAAAATTATTTCTATTATAATAAACGATTTCTTATGTCCACTGCAAATCAGCTTCTAATGCTTTATGCCACACATATCTTGTTGTCATCATATTAGTTTTGATTTTATTTACTGTTAAATTTGTTTTTCGTTTCAATGTATTTTTAAATTGAATGCAAGATGGATGTGTATTCTTTCTGAAAATGGTTCTGATAAAATATACATACAATATATATGCCGTGTCTGTAACACGGGTATTATGGTGTTATTCTCAAAATTGTGATTTTCATACAATTACTTTATTTTATTTAACGAAATGCAAATTACAGATCATTAATATAAGAAGGCATTTATTTAATTAGGATATATAAACCTTTCACAAATTATAAGTTTTATAAGTTACTAACAAGTTAATGAAATATTGTACTAGCATTATATAATTATGAATTCTTCTTTTCAGGTAAGTTATGAAGTGGCAGACTCGTCCACGAATGAGGAAGGCGGAAGGTTTGTTAGTGTTCATTTATTACTGAAGTTAGTTAAGTCCTACTCGGACACTAAAGAGTGCTCGACCTAATTCAGTTTCAGTCTTCGAGTACTCAGAATAATATAATTTATATTTAAGATAACAATCCTTTCAGCATCTGTTGTTTCTAAGCCTTGTTGAAATTGAGTAAGGAGATTTTTTAATAGTTCTGTTATTTTGCTTATATTATTAGAATAACATGTTCGATTTTCATGTGCGTATTTTCTGAATAAATCGTGTCTGGTAATTGATAGTTGACCTTGATTGAGATGAATTTATATAGAAGGTAAACTCAACTCAACTTTTTTTCAAAGTTATTGTAGCCTTCTCAAGCCTGGTTTGAATATTGACCCTTATCGAAGCTATATTTAGGGTTAAAAATTACAGTAAAGATGTAGTGTTGGATTAATATTTCAAAGCAAACAAGATAGCCTTGCTGAAATTGATTTTGGAGGTTTTTTTTAATAGTTCTGTTATTTTGCTTATATTAGAATAACATGTTCGATTTTCATGTGCGTATTTTCTGAATAAATCGTGTCGGGTAATTGATAGAGATGAATTTATATGTAAACTCGGTTTTTTTAAAAGACATTGTTAACTTCTGAAGCCGGTTTGAAGCGTGTTTGAATATTGACCCTTATCGCATCTATATTTAGGGTTGAAAATTACAGTAAAGATGTAGTGTTGGGTTAATACTGCAGAGCAAACAAGATATCTAAGCGTTTTGGATAGCATTCATACGAAATGTATGTTCTGCTGCCGCCCGTGTTCATCTTCGCGCATTTCAATGAATAGATCTTTTATGAATGTTCCTCGTTATTTTTTAGCTTAGCATAAAATATTGATGTAGAAGGTGAATTTTGTTTAGTGTTTTTGTATCCTTTCTGTTAGGCTTGAATTCTCTTGCAAGAAGATTTTAAATATAAAAATGTTTGTTTTTGCCCTCTTTTATTTGGAGCGACTATTTAAAAAATGATGAATTATTCGTTTATATTAGTCATGTTTCGTATTTAAAATACAAAAGATGTAGTATTTCTCCATTTCAACTTTTGAAATATTAAAAATATATCTAAAATCTGTCCGCCCGTGACCACTTTCGTTATTAAAAATTTTGAAAAACCTATATATAAATTTAAATTTATAAATTTTTAATAACTATTTATAGATAGGTAACCATATTTTTAAATTCAAATTAACATACCTACCTATTATATTTTATTTATCTTGGATTAGGTACCTACATACCTACTTTTTTTCTAACAGATATTTGTAAATGTTTCCGTCGTATATTATTTAGCGCATAAGTATTCCCAGAGGTCGAAGGTTAATCGTTTAGACGGTATGCTTCCCTAGTACGGCCTGGAAAAATCACCCGCAACTAAGATTTATAGATTAAGGAACCGAGGTAGAAGTTTCTTTTCCTTTATTTGCTGGTACCAGGATAAAGTTGAGCGTATGGAACAAATGTCCTGCTCTTGCTTAGTCTTAAAGTTAAAAAAGTACCACGGATAGAAGTGACCACGGATAGTAGTGACCATGGATAGTAGTGACCACGGATAGTTCCACCACGATGAATGGACCAAGGATGTTCATTGCTATGGTATACTTATTTTATTAATAATGTAATTAAATTATTCTGACGATATTTTGGTTGACTATATTTTTAGTTCTACGTCCTATATTTCATTAACGACGCAGACCTTTCACACCAAATCGGGCATTATGTCATCATTTTCTCAGAAAACCAAAATAAAAATATATAGGCAATCTCTTCCAAGTATACCTCGTATCACGTATCACCAATTCCGTAGTTTTACTTTGATTAGGAAAAGCAATCAAAGGTCTCGTTGGTCGTCTATTTCCCCGATGTGTTTGTGTACGTGACCGCGGTGTTAGCACGATGATTGGATGATTATACGAGAATGAGTACCTTTTTTAACTTATATACTATACTTATATGCTATTATGACGCGGAAAAGGTTGTTTATTTGTGAAGACTTGCTTATTTACGAAACTACCAGAATTTGAAAATATATTTCTGAATGTGATACGTTGATGATGATGGTATATACTATCTAGCATTATAGTACTTCGCACATGAAACCGTGGAAACTACTTGTAGTAATTTTATACAAACGGTTCGTCGTGGTTACGTTTATAAAAGAAGAACAACTAAATTAATAACTTTATTTATATCCAAAAAATTAAAATTTAATAATTTTTAAATATCTGGTCTCTAAATAAGAGTTTGTTTATAAACTACAAATCTTCAGGCACAAAGTGTAGCGTGGCGACACATATATTATACATGAACAGTGTAGCAAAAGATAGATTAAAGTTTTCTTAAAGGCTTAATAAGTTTAACGAGCTTGTTATTATGCACTGAATTAATACTAATCATGTCTATACTCCATACATAGATAACTATACGATTTAGAAGGTTAAACTCCACATGACTCTCATATAACGGGTATATATTAAATAATTGTATGTTATTGACTGATATAGTTGATTTTGTATCGTGACCGGAAAATCTCAATTTATGGGCGTTCACGTCAAGTAAAGTTAAATGTATGGCCTTACAAGAAATTTAATGAGAGTACTCGAGGTTGGTGGGATACGGGTCATGTGTTTTATGCAAAATGTTTGTTCACGGCTGCAGTCTTAGAAAATTTATTTTACTTAGGGCACTGCCTTTTTCTCTTGAGTTTGTTAAACACAGAAATGGAAAAGCTTTATTTACCACCATATTACTATACCTATAAAGTAGACATATTTTTACTACTGCTACTTAATACATAGGAGAGAGAAAAAAAACATCAGACGCAGCGTTGGAAAAAGGCTTCCCCATCAGAGCAGCAGCGATACTAGTTAATCGCTACACTGATTTTCAGAGTAGACTCGCGGCTGTGAAGACGTACGGACGTATAGTAGATACTTTAAGGCGAATACGGATGGCCTGAGCATAAAACATAAACAATTTCTAAATTGATGTAATTTAAACCAATATTTTATTTGCATTTATTTTAGATTGAAACATTTGATATCGTTATATTCCATTACGGACCGTATATTATGTAAATGAAATGCTAATTTAATTAAAGCTGCATTAAAGCATAAATATGTTATCTGTATCGTGAAATTCAATTCCCGGTTTATTCATCATCATACAAGTAGCGATGAATCAGTACTAAACCCTCATAATTAAGGTTTGATGTACCGTCCCTGTATTTCGCCGCAAATGTCACGTAATTGTCGAGACAAGGTACCTATTTGAATGTACATTATAAAATTGATTTATTGAAAATTTAACGTACTTTAGATTGAATTTTGACATAGTTGTACAGTGTCAATATAGCAATGTTTGGGCTGGAAAACGTAAGACTCACACGTAAACTAAACAAAACTAAACTTTGTAAAAGTAACATGAATATTTCATTGCTTTAATGCAATATTAACTTAGTTCTTGACTTGTAATTCAGCATCCATTATTAACAACTTCTCAGATTTTGGCGTGCGAACAAGTCTCTTGGATTAATCATTTAATCCTTGTATCCCACGAGAATGCTTTTAAGGTAATCAAATATTGTACTAAAATATGCTCTAAGCCGACAGTGACAAGGTGGGACTTTAATTGACAATCTGACCGAGTTTCGGGATCCCGAGTGGATTAAGCTGTGAAGCCTATGAAATGATTATATCGTTTAAAGTTGGTATGTAACTATGTAGTGGCTTGGCCTTGTGTCCTGCGTCATCCAATCTATATAAAATTTTAAAGACATAACGGTTGAGCATCGGGAATGTTAAATTATAAGTATACGGTAGTGCGGTGCATTCAGAACTTAAAAAAATTGTTGATGTTCAAAATGGTTCTCCTAGATAAGTCCGCACTGCTACGCTACGCCTCTGTTGATGTGGGATGTTGGTTTTATCTTTCTTTTATATTTTTATTCACATATTACGTATATTTTATACCCCTGATACACACTAGAGACGTGTATGTATATTTACGTATAAATTGAAACACTAAGGGATAGTTTTTATTTATTTATTTATTTTTATTTTTCATTCTTTATTGTACATATAAAACAATAAACATAACAAAATTGTAAAAACAAATGAGAAGTACAAAAGGCGGTCTTATTGCCTAGAGCAATCTCTACCAGACAACCTTTAGGTACAGGACGGGAATAGCAAACTTTATAAGCAGGCACCAGAAAGGAGAAAAGGAATAGTCAAGATAGTCAGAAGAGTATTTTTAGTAAGCTAAAAATTTTTTTTTAATTTTTAATCAAGACTATCGATACTGCAGTGGGTATTTGTGGTTTTAATGACAGTTTTATAAAAGTTTTGTTACAATATTTAGTTAAAAGCCTTTATTCTGTTTATGCTCACATAAACTGTAACGATGCATGCTCGGTTTTGTGCTGCGGCTTCATGAAAGCTGTTAAAAATGGCATCATTAAAAATTAGCGATATTTTTAATGATGCCATTAATATTGTGTAATTTACGGTTGCGTTTTGGTTTGTCGCTGATATTTTCATGCTCATTTTATACTCCACACAATGATTGTTATTGTTAATTTCGATTCTTCTATTTCGTGACTTTCAATTATTTCAACAAACTAAAGACATCTATGACGACCCGATTGGCGCAGCAATGGTCTATTGCGCCGGAGGGTGTGGATTCGATCCCCACGAGCAGAAAATTATGATGTGATGAACATTATAATTTTCTTCTGTCTGGGTGTTAATTTATCTATAGTATGTATGTATTTACAAAAAAAAGTATGTTTAAGTATGTCTATCAGTTATCTAGTTTTCATAGTACAAGCTTTGCTTATTTTGGGACTAGATGGCGTTGTGTTAAATGTCCAGGAATATTTATTATTATTATTTATTTATCTTTGTCTAAAAAAGTTAGTTCTTTAGTTTACAATAGTACTATTGGCCTATGTGTAAATGTAGTTGTTATTATTTGAAAACTTTCCTGAAATAAATTTCTTGAAAAGTAAAAAGTTAGCCCGCAGTAGGTAGGTATGTTAAAATTACGCAGCACTTTATGTAGTGAAATTGTAGTCGTTAATTTTCAGGAAATCAACTTGTTAATTGTTTGAAAGCGTTGTAACTCAGAACGTTTTCGGTGTTCGTTTTAGTTTTAACTTCTACAAATTTTCTCGTGAAAATGTTCCTTTTCGTTATAGACTAATTTACTTTTTGATTGTCTAAATAAATAAATGAATATATGCAGTGTTAATTCCTGCTTCTCGTAGTGTTTTACATTTATTTTTCTGATTTACTCTCTAGAGATTTTGTGATAGGACCTTTACGCTCCTTGCGTCTTTGTGCTAAATCGAGCTAATTCTTACTTCTGGGAATCAATTCTAATCTTCTTTCTTATAAATCGAATGCTCATCAACGAAAAACTAGATCAATCGGTATTGAACCACGAGCATAGACTTTTGCATATAAATTACTCGGATAGCCTTCTTTGAGGCCACACTACAGTCTAGACTAGACACTAGTGCATTATTAACGTAAGGGTGCAATAAAGTATGCTTGAAGTAATATAAATATTACGGTGCCATATATTCCTCTCGGAACCGAGTGCTGGCTTCTTAGCAAGACGATACGTTTTGCTAACTGCTTAGAATGTGTTCACGAAAACTTTACTATAGCGAGTAGCGGTGCGGAAGAAAGAGCGATGAATAGACATTGAATAAATCCTCAATATGGATAGTTAAGTGTAAAAAACATTTTTCTTCTGAAGCGGCGGCTGGTTATAATTGACTACCGCAAGTGCAGTCATTTTGTGTACAACCGCAACCGCAAAATATAGCTTGGCAAAATTGTATACATAATGTAACAAATAGACTTATTTTTATGAGGTTAAATTTTATTAGAAGCCAGAATATTTGTCATTTAACAGTTCCCCCGTGACCACTCTGGTTTATATATGTGTATGTATTTACTCGACAGCGTCGCGCGCAAAAGTAATAAAGTCACGTTCAATATTAATAAAAATGTCAATCTCATCCCTTCATTAGTGCTTAATTATGAATAATAATATTTAGAATAAGTTTGAGGACAAGTTTGTTTTGTATCGCTACTTCTTGTGAACATAAACGTGGCCATAAATGTGCGTAGTAGTTGCAAATTGTAGCTATAAGTTTTAGTACCCCTGGAATATCTCCAAGACGCTCCATGAGGTTACTGAACTCACGAAAACCGATTTGTTACTGATACATTACCCATATCATGCCAATTTCTCTGTCGGATTCTAGAAAGCTCTAGAAATGTTCGTAGTTCTTTTTATTGTTAGTTGTTTTCGCCCTTACAGCTGTTTCATACAAATATTTGGAATATAATTAACAAATTACACGTAAAAGAATAAAAATTCATTTAAATATAAAAAAATCATTAATCGTACCTACAATAATTTGTGGAGTCTAATACAACGGAATTGCTAAAAATAAAAGAACTCTCCTTTTATTATATTTTATTAAAAATGTCTAACGTATGAACCGCGTTGATTTATGTGTGTCTTTGTATTTGTGTTACACACACAAAATTTAAACGCTAAATCTGAAATTAGAAACATTAATGTGGGGATTAATAATTACATTCTTTACTTCAGATAATGCTTTTGTTGTGTAGAATGTAAGCTACATTCCGCAAATTTAGTTATCAAAGGGTAAAATAATTGTAAATTCTGAGCCTTAGCCGGGTGTAATAGAGACAGTTTCAAAGCCTTTAAGATTAAATTTTCCATTAATTGATTAGAAGTACGGATTTAAATGTTGTATAAACGCGTTTCTTGTAATTCCGATCAAACCCTGATTTTAGATTTATTATAAGTATATTAGAAAGAACTTTTTTGTATGAATGTGGAAAAATAGCATGCATAAAAATCAGACACAAAATGACTTATTAACCTTATGATATGTTCAAGTAAATATCAAAACATTATTGACATTTAGATATAAACTTTTGCGTAAATAATATTAGTAGTATGTATATGCTTGCTATAATAATGCAAATCTGTTGAAATATGATTTACTTGTACTAACAACAATAAGAAACGCCTATAAGATATCTTAATCACGTTGTTATTAAGTAAAAACTGGAGGTCAGAAGTCAATTTCTTCTAACGACCGGCGGATCTGTTAATTGCATCAATTTGTCTGCATTTTGTTAAGGTCCGTTGTTTAAATGAAAGTGTTTTGTTACGCGATTAATTTTTATCGAGATACATAGAAATTTGATGGCTTCGACGTAATAAATACATTTGCAATTTGTTTTGTAACTAACGTGAAATCTCTATCTAAAATATCTTACAAAGATTTTATATGCATGATTTAAAATTACCGGGTTTAAATGATGTTTGGTTTAATTAAAACGCACCATTTTAGTACAGTATTTGAATAATTACTACCTATATGAAATTTATTAGAATTTATCTTAGTAATGTTTATTAACATTATTATGTAATGTCTATGACACTTACTATTCACAGTGTTTAAAACAAGACAATCGACAATCTCATCTTTGTAATAGCTAACAATAAAACTGGATGGTGTCTTCAAAAAGACAAATGTCGCCATCTTTTTAAAACGTTTCCTCAAATCGTCATCTTTTTAAGCAAGAAGTTATTGTGTGCAGTTAACGCTTCAATCTCACTCATTGGTTTATGTTAATTCTCTTGATTTTATAGGAAAAGTTTAAATAATTTAGCATGATTATTTGTCTATGATACCTAGGAACTTGTATTCGGTAAAAAGATCTAGCCTAAAAAGGCGTGTGACTAAATAAACTTTTTATGTAGCGTGTAGTGAATTGTTACTGTAAATTACTGTGATTGGATCGCATGATTTAATTGATATTTTTTGCAATTAGATACAATTAAAAATTAAACTATATTCTTATGGACAAATCATTTACGAAAAATGCGAATTTATCATGATCAATATTGAATTAAAATTAATTTATGAAGGGTAGCTAGTAGTATAAAGGTAAGCTTTGGCTTTTATGCGCATCTTCAAATTGCAAATAATAATTGACAAATGTCGGTGTGTCATCGAAACACGGACATAAGCAATGGAAAATCACCTTTTGTTCCACAAGTCAATCATCATGAGCAATATACTGAGATTGGCCTGATCACTCTTGTTAGTTACCAATCGCTCATAGAGGTATTAACTGAATATAATCTCACCTCGCCTACAGCGGTTTGATTTATAACGTAATAACAATGGAAGGATCTGGAATTGTGTTTGTGCTTACTAAAATTTTTTGAAGATAGCGATATTTTGTATTGAGATAGCTTATTATAGGAATATTTTGAATTCGAGCAATATCTATAAAGATTTATTTTTTCGTATAAACGTTAAAAAACGTTAAAAAGAAAATTATATGAAAAAATATATAATACCGTAGAGAAATGAGTACGTGGGTAGGGTGAAGATCCCTATCATAGGAAATTAAGGGATTACTTTATACGTCATATATCTTCAAAGGATGAAGGCCTATAACCTTTAATCTCCCTATAAATTATTATGATACTTATAAAGGTAACATAAAGGTTTACCTTTTGAGAGCACGTGTACTTTTCAATTTACCATCATGAAAATGGTAACTTAATTGATTCTATCGCAGGCGGCCGTTAAATACATTATATGCAAAATATATTTCACACTACGAACTTTGGCTTACTCGGTTAAGTTTTGATACAATTACGTGAACGGTTATTGAGTATGCACCTAACTTCGTTCATATTCCTTGTTGTTATAAGTGACGTAGTTATAATAAGAAGTAGGAAAGAGGAAATGTATATATGTACCTTAACACTATTCAAACAATATATATGTTATCGTGGATATCCGAAATGCAGTGTATGTTAAGATACACTGGTGAGTCCTGAAATCCACCAAGATCGTTGGTGAATGTGCGATATTTACTTTTTCATTGATTTAAGGATGATCATCTGACATTTATTGACGTTAATAAGTTTAAAAGTCCTTTAGTAAAATAAAATATGATGTCTTATGGCCGTTTTCAATAATGTATCAAATACTATGGATAGATTGTAATCTCAAATTAAATGACATTTGATTGTCAAAAGCCATAACAAAAGCTATCCGTCGACAGCATATTGAAATCAAAGTAAGTGCAAGTAGATAGATTTGTCTGACATTAGTAAGCAAAACAAGGGATAAATAGAATATTGAAAACAGCCGTTAGCCGAGACTCACAATAACATAACTAAACGAAATAAGTACTCGCCCTATTAAAAATTTTTGAACCAACATTTGTGACCCTCATTAATATCCAGTGACAAATATATCTTTAATGATTTTCATTAAAGTTTCGAAAGTCTTTCAAATAAAAGGACTCGTGGGCGTCGATTTTTTCAGCTACGTCGTTAATCTCAATAAACGGGAAGCCTTTCACATAAACGTCCATTTTTCACTTTGTACCGTTTTATTTAGCGAACTTTGAACCGCATTAATTTTCATATAACTTTTCGTTGGAGCTAAAACTCTCGCGTACTTCGCAAACGAATCGGTAACCACAGGAAACTATTTATTAGTAAGCAGGCAGACGGTGATGTAGTACAAAATGTACGGAATTATTTGATATTTTATCATTCTTAATGATTTCTTTATTTTCATATTATTTAAGGTACCCATAAATGCCACCCGGGCAAAGAAGTGTCAATCGTCTTTAGCAAAGGTTAAAAGACCTAGTTTCAGCAGTCGTCGTAATAATAGTTATGTCTACAAATTGTGTCGGCAATATCTTTGAATTTTGATGTCAGTATTTTTGTACTTTAAAACTTTTAAATTATTTAAGCGTTCAAAGTAGAATCAATTTTAGCGATATAAAACTTTATCGGAGGTTTTAAGATACGGAACTCAAGCAGCCAGCTTAAAACCTACTTCAAATTTTACCTACCTTGCAGTTACTTCAAAGATCTTGATAACAATGAAACACTTAATTAACTTATGTATCGAGCATCACCCAATTGTTGAAGAAGTTCTTTACCTGAAACAAAATATTTATATTATTATTTCGTCAACGTAAAATTTTTAAATTCAAATTCACGTTCTTGTTAGTAAAAATTTTTAGTATTAAAAAAATAATGCATAATTGGAAATTAATTATTTTCACATTATTATTTAAATATCCATTGTTATAGTATTTATAAAACTTTGATCGTGATATATTTATTAAGTTTAGACTTATTAAATAAACTCACAAAATATCTGATCACAAAGCGTACAAATGGATGTTACATACTGTTCGGCTAATGGCCCTGAAAATACGTAACTCTTCACAAAATACGAAATGAAAAGGAAATGTCGTCAACAGAAAGGTCTGCCTACTTACCTATAACTCCTATAAGTCCTTTGATGTAACTCATCTTTTGTTAACAAAATAAATAATAAAGAATATAGGTACTTAAGTTAGAATTTGTACATGCGAGCTCTTTAATCGGTATAAATCTTCTTATAATAGTTAATCGTATTGAAAGCGAAACAGGATATTATAATGTTCGCAAAATAAGATGATTTTGGCAAATTGAAAGTATTTTTCGCGCAGTTGGTCTTTGTTTCGCCTAGTGTTTGTTATTTAAAGTTTTCTCTCTGATGTACTAAAGAGTTATCATTTTAAAACCCATAAAAATCAAAGCAAATATTAAGACTCATTACAAATTCGAGAATGTATTAATAAAATTGTTTTGAGTTTATAATAACTCTTACAAATATATTTAAACGTGATCACGGTCAAGATAGTTTGGTCACCGTCCAACATAAACTTGAATTTAAACATATTCAGGTATATTTTGTTATGCCGACTTCTTTACAATTTTGAAACGTAAATGTTGATGAATAAAAGTAAAATATAATATGTTTCTGAAACGTAAATTGTGTCGTGCATGAAACAGAAGTATTGTTTTAATTGTAATACAATAGAGGTGTTTGTCTAAAACGAGTATCGATCTGTTTTGCAAAGAGCAACTACATGAGTTTCTAGCTGGTTCTTTTAGGTTAAACGGCGAACAATATGTTACAAATCTAGACGAAGTAAAAAAGGAGGAGGTTCTCAATTTGACCCTATTTTTTATGTATGTTACCGCATGTCTCTGGCATTTATGGACCGCATTGAGAAATTATTTTAGGGTCCTGTGAAGGATAATCCCATCGTCTAGTCACAATTCAGTTGATATATACATCATTAAACCTCAACCGCAGAGTTTATTCCGTTGATTTTCGAGGAGTTCCCTGGAATATCTTCGACATGGATGATCAGACTTGAACCAAATTTCTATGGGACCACACTGGAACTCTACTCTTTCGAATCCAAAAAGAATTTTCCAAATCGGTCCACAAACGCCGGAGATATAGAGCGGTAACTTACATAAAAAAATACGGTCGTCACACGAATGAAAAATGTGACGAATCACGATATCGTACTTCTATTATTTTACGTGTTATTGGATTTGTGTCGTAATTGAACAGAAGTGCTCTACATATTATTTTACAAGGTTATAACTGTTTCAAAACCATTCAATATTTTTATTAAATAATGCCCGCATTTTGAGACAGGAAATGCGATTAAAGTTCCTTGCTCTAAAATTATGTTTCACAAGATCCCAGTTGCATTCGCAGCGGAGTTTTTTCCCTTTGAGAGTCGCTTTATGTCTTTGAGACGGGGTTAGACGTTAACCCTTTGAGCCATTAACAATACTCACTTGTTGATTTGTGTAGGGGTATGAATGGGACAGATTTGTCGCGTTTTTATAGATGAGAACTTTTAGTTCTGCAACTTCTTCGGTTAAGACTAATGGATGCATTTTATTTACAAAATTCACATCGTTTGCACCCTTTCGAAAACCATGTTAAAATGGAGAATAGCGGGGAATTAAGCCTTGTTTATCAATTGGTGTTACAAATACAAAATGCTTAGTTTTTTTTAATATTATATCAGGCAAGCGGGGCATGCGGTTCACCTGATATTAAGGGACTGACCGCAGCCCATGAACATCTTAAACATCAGAGTGTCGAGATGCCTTGCCGGCTTGAAGGAAGGGGACGGATAAGGAGAGGATTAATCATATGAAGTTGGGAGAAGGCCTGGGATGGGAATACAGGGCTCTGGACCCCCGCTCACCGTACGAAACAGAGTGCAATACTGCTTCAGGGTGGTAATTACACCGGTTCGAGATTGTCCCGATCGTGCAATGCTCGACTCTAAATTACCAAAATAATCTCACACGTGCCATACAACATTGCAAATGATGCGTGACATTGTCGCATCCATCTATCAATATATTACATCCACAATAAACTACGTTTGTCAGAATGTTATTGCAGTGTTAGCCAATTAATTTGCCGATACTCAGTACATAAATAAGAAGAGTAGTCCATGCGTTGCTCCGCGATCCGCCTGTCAGTAAATCACTCACTCTGACATAATAGAAATGTTTTGAGATTTAACCCTACAAGGCTCAATTTTTTTTATGTGCGCCAAAAAATTATAAAGGTTGTAATAAGTGATCAGAAGTTAGGGAAAAGTTATAGAAATAAAAATAAAACCATCATTTACGAAAAAAATAACTTTTTATTTCAGTTCCACATGTGGTACACTGAGCCTTAACTAAACTTTTTGGTATAAAAATAGTACAAATTAAATTGTTTTGGAAATAGCTTCTGATGTACTTTTTTTCATTTGTAACTTATTATTTACTTATATATTGAAATTCTATATATATTGCAAAATCATATGTACTTATAACTATTATAGTAAATATTTTTACTGGTGAAAAGATAGAAAACAATTGTTAGATTTATTGAGGCAAAGTTCAACGCGACATTTATCGCAAGATATAAATGTTTTTCCTTTACAACCAGGATATTTGCACCGTTGTCTTTTTTCGCCCCAAACGGGAAAATGCTCAAACCCATCACGTCTGACATCACGAGGAGGTAGAATTGAAGTATTTGGCTTCTGCCTTTTATTTTCAACTAGATCAGATAAACTTGGTCTACCTCTTTTTTTGCTTATCGATGATCCCCACATGCATAAACTTTTCCCTACTTCAAATTTGAAATCCTTCTGTTTCATTGGCGTTGGCTTATTCTGCTGCTCCCCGACTCTTCTGTACAATAACCAGCAATTGATTAGAGTTACATCAAGAAGATGATAAAATAACCTCAAGTACCATTTTCTAGTTCTTATTTTTATTTTGTATTTTCCTAAGAACGAATCGAGGAGGTCCACACCACCCATATGCTGGTTATATGTTTTGATTATTTGGGGACAATTCACTTGGATATATCTTTTCTCTTTTTTGTCGTATCTTCTTGCTGTTTCTATTGGCTCTTGACCCACAAAAGACGAAGATAAAACGACTGGTTTGTTATCATACCACATAACGGTGACAATATCTGTGTTATCACAATTAGCTACCCATTGCTCTGAATAACCTCTCTGTATCTTATCCTTTTTTAGGTCTTTTATGGAAGGTATTTTGAGGTCTTTTCCTAAACGACATTTATTGACTGTTCCCAGTGACTGTATTCCCTCTTTGGCTAAAAAAGCAATCAACTCTGGCGACGTATAATAATTGTCGAAGAATAATTTAAAATTTTGATTTTTAGGGATCGATCTTGCTAAGCGAACTACTATGTTTGAGCTTGCTCCTAAGTCTGGCTCAGTTGAAAGTCTTAGTTCAGGAGCGTTCTCCATTCCGGAATAAATTTCAAAGTCGTAAGCAAAGCCACGATCATCGCATAGAACCAGTAATTTATAGCCCCATTTATGTGGCTTATTAGGAAGGTATTGTCGTATAAGATTTGAAGCTTTTGTTGCGCACATTTGTTCGTCGACGGATAGTGCTTCTCTTTTCGGCACGCTTTGGCATTTCTTTCTCAATGTTTCCAATATAGGCCTTATTTTGTGCAAACGATCATATCCTGGACTACCAGATGGTGGTTGTGTGGAGTTATCGTTGAAATGTAGAAACTGACAGATTTTTTTGAAATGATTTAGTGACATAGTCTGCATAATCAAAGGAATGCCTAATTCAGATGCCCAATACATTCGAATGTTTGGCAGTGGCGCCAAACTCATAATCAAACAAACACCTATAAACTTTTTCAATTCATTAGTTGTTATTGTAAATGGCTTTGAGGAATTTTTTTGGACACTAAATTTGTGCATTTCTTCTACAATATGCTGAAGTAAATCATCATCAAAAAACCATAAAAAATATTGAAGGGGAGTTTCAAAGTCAATAATCGGTGACGGTAAATTTGTGTTTCCAGTAAATGTAGAAGGAGGAGGTCGAAAAGAGGTTTTCTTCCAAATAAATCTTCTTTTTTTTCTTTGGGTGACAGTTACAGGGATTCTAGATCCATGACTGAGTGTGGTACTCGATGATCCCCGAGCTCGAGATGTCCGAGATAGTGTATTGGTACCTGTAGTTGTCCCTGATGTACTAGATTGAGGGTCTGATATTTCTGGCTGAAAATCTTCGATATTCGCAATAACCTCATTGCTCGGAGAACACTGATGATGATGATGCCTCGGCGAAGATAAGGCAGACTCCACGTCGCTAAGAGGCTCGGATACAAAGTTTTGGATAGATTGAATTTTTTCGATATCATCATCACTTTCAGCATCAGAAAAATCTTGTCCGTCTTCACTCGCAGAAGGGATTTCCAAGAAACCCTCAATATCCTCATCACGCAATCTTCTTCGCGCCATTATCTACAATAAAATCAAAGTATTTATATGAAAAGTTATCCTAAGTACGTATAACTGAAAACGGACACTAAAGCTCAACATACCGTATGTGGAACATGCATAAAAATATGATTTACAAATACATTTACTTATATTTATATAAAAAACAACTTACCTTTACAAAATATACACTTCGTTACAGCACACAGTAATTTTTTTCGAGTCGAAACTGAAGGATATCTATTTTTTAAATATTTTTGAAAATTTTTAAACGACAAACGTTTCACTTTCATTCAAATTCTACGTTTCGTGTGCAAAAATAAAGACCAAAAGGGCATCTGTAGGAAAAGATTCGTACTAAAACATCGCTAATTGTCTGTAGCTTGTATCAAAATGTTAAGAGATGTCGCTACTTGTAAGTTTATGGCTGTAGAAACGATTAAAGTAGGTGTTCCACATGTGGAACTGGGTGCCTTGTAGGGTTAAATTTCTCCAGATTGTAATGTGCTGGGAAGACAGATGTCGGGAGAGAGTTCCATTCCTTACTGGTACGAATCAGGAATGAAGAAGCATATCCTTTCGTGCGGACACGAGAAATATCGATAACATATGGATGGAGACCAGCCCTTTATAGTGCCTTTTATACGTCATTATTACTAATCTTATGTATAATTTATGTATTGTGTACTAGCTGTGCCCGCGGTTTCATCCGCGTAAATTTGGTTTCCCT
>LQNK01001119.1:274997-285901 GCA_001586405.1 Phoebis sennae | reverse complement strand
TTGAATTTCTTGATTTTGGTTTTATATATTGATAAAATTTGTTAGGTATTATATCTTTTTTTCATTGATTAATGCCGGTTGACTTACGTATTGTAAACTAAGATATTGTGTAGTCAACATTCTACATAATAATTATTAGATAACATTCACCGACAGAATCTATTAACATTAACACGGATATGGTAATAAGTGAAATTGTATGATTGCATTATCGTTATCCTATTAGTAATTATTGCTGTTTTAATTGAAACGACCTGTATGTGGATTTGTTGATTTTAATGCCTAATTGGCGTGTTCATTAAGCGTTCAGCTTAATTGGATTGTACTCGCTTTTAGTATTAAGGTACTTAAAAAGTTTTAATACTATAAAGTGGAAGATTTCGTTGTTTGTTTGTTTGTTTGAATAGGCTCCATAACTACTGTTACCTTTTTGATATTTTTTTTCCATTATAATACATTAAGTAGCTTTCGGGTTGAGCTTTCTAAATTTCGTCCATATCTGGTGAGACATTTCTCAGTAATTAAATAATTCTTATTTATCATATTATTATATAAGAATTCAAGTCACGCTGAAACTGTTTAAAAAAAGGAAATAGAAAAAGGTACAAATAATTATGCCTAAAGTTTTGATTAAGACTTCCAGCAATATAAATAAAAACATCCTTCCTGTAAAACGTTAAAAGAGAAGTGAATTTCAAGTTAATTCCGTCCGGGACATCCTGTGGGCGTTATCTTAGGGGCTTTACACCTATACACTTTACGATTTACGATAAAAAGCCTTTCTATCGCGTTTTTATGGAGTTGTCGCAGTAAAAGCTATTGATCAAGGGAGTTTATATGACAATGCTTACCTGGCGAATGAATTTAGTAATACGTGAATTGAAAATACGTATTACATTTTAGGATCATAGTTTTGGAAATGTCGACAATAGTATTGTAATTGTGCATGTCTAAAGCTTATGAAGACTAAAAGGATTGAAACTATCACTAATGAATACAAGGACATTTTGCTGTTGGTTATTTTAAAATTAAAATAATAACTGAACTTTTTTGCGATCATTATTTATTAGTATAAGTATAAATTATAAAGAAGACATCATTGGCTGTATAGTATCTATTGTAATGACATATTTCTTTCTATATTCGTGTCGAAGTAATTCTAAAGTTAGAAGAATCATTACAATTTCAAAATGCATAATTATCTATGAATGATGACTCTTTCACGAAATTTTCAATTGTGTTAATGCCTTGTAATGAATGAGTCGACGTTTTTGTTCTGCAATCGAAACAAGCATTATAAAGATAAAAGCCAACTGCAATAAAGATTGGCAACAAATGTTTTTCACACAACGTTGAATGTAAGTTCAACATGTTGTTTGTCAATGGTTGAAAAACATCAACATAATTTTATTACCTGTGCTGAAATGATGGCTCTTCGGAAACATATGTTAAGCTTTTATTTATTCATGACCTCTTTTATAATACGAAACGTTGGGTATTTAAGTAATAAATACGGATTTTCTGAAAATGTAAATTGTAAAGTCAATGTAATTTAAATATTGAACGTTTATACAATGTTTATCGTTTCTGTAGCAATTTATTTAAGTCTTGGATCGATCGGAAGCAGAAAATAACAAGATTTTAATGTAATTTAATTTAAAATAGCTGTTATTTTTTTATATTATGTGTATATATCCTTTCTGTGTTTAAACCAATTCATTCATTTCTGAAAACGTTATTTAATTTTAGGTCACCGATAGAAGTAACCTTCGTAATCAAAGTAAATATAAAATAAAGTATAATGAACGTTATAAGCTACTTTGGAACCTGGTACACCGTAGTACGAAAGGCTTAAGTTTACAAAACACGATACTAAATCAATAAAATTAATGTTAATTATATATCGCAATATAATGATAGTTCGAATGAAGATCGATGGTTCTTATTAAATTGCTTGCCATTTGTAGTTGTAATTCTCCTCAATCGAAACAAAATAAAATATTGTAAGAGGAGCACCTTAATTACAGAGTAAAACCAAAGTTATTTCCAAAAATAATCTATTACTCGTTAATGTCACGTCCAAGACAAAACAATTGTCCAAGTTTCGTGTTTCTTGCTTGATTAGTTTCAGTTTTGCGACGCTCTGCGAACTACTGTAGTCAAAGATACAACCACTAGACCAACGAGGCAGTCAAAGAATTAAAGCTACATTAGTATAGTACCTTTAATATCAGTAGGTATTACATTCGGCACAAGTGAATAATGCAGTGCAATTTTACGTGCAAAAATTTTAATTTCAGTTCCGAAAAACCTAATGCTATTAAGGAGGCCGCAATGAATCTTTCATGTCTGCATTTACGTATTTTTTCCTGGGAAAAGTGCGCTGCATTTTTCATTAACTTTGACTCGGAATTTTGTTTGCTAGTTATTTAATTGTTTAATGAAATAATATGGCTCAGACAGCTAATTTATTTCGTTCTGTATTTGCTTAACATAGATTATCAAAATCTTTTTGTTTTTATTTTTAATAGAAGCTTAGTAGACTTAAAAGAACATTATTAAAAATTAATTTATTAATGTAGGAATAAATTAATTTATTAATGTAAAGATGTCTATGTGTGTACACTTTCAAACACATTTTATTTTTTGCAATGATTGCGTCGTCATAATTTGCCTGTATAAGAGGAAAGGCGTATTTAAAGATTTGTGACTTCGTCGTTTCTCATCTGTGTAATCCGAACTTTTTAATTAATATTTGTATATACTGTGAGACTGTATGGTAACTGGACACTATTGGACACTATTTTCACAGTTTCCTCAAGGAATAATAATTCATGATATTATTAAAATTATATCTTTACAACGTTAAATTTTTAGTATGTAAATTGATTTACAATAAAAACAACGTTTTTCGACTTATACAGTCTGTTTACCAATTCACCTAGCAAACCATAGCCAATCCACCTTATACAAGATTGATTCGTAGATCCGTAACAAATTATGTAACAGCTTCGAGAGGGCAGCAATAAGACCTTTCCGGGCTCTTTTAATCGAAGGCAGGCGATCTCCGGTGCCGGGGGCTTGTCGCGATGGTATTGAGCAAAGACTAGCGATTTATTCCCTAACTAAATGCCTTTCCAAGGAAATTAAGACGCGAAGTCTTAATCGCAGAACGGATATTGGAATCTGATCTGTTATCCTATCTCGTTTTGAATTATTGTTTTAATATGGAATTTTCGAAACGTATCGCGTCGAGGTTTATGCTATTTGCTATAGATTTTGGATAATATACCACATAAAATATATAAGATATCTTTAGTGCAAGGGCATGTAGTATGCTTTGTACAAATAATTATGATACATACATCCTCACAAACTGTATTTATGATATTCGTAGGATATTAAATCTCGCGATAGTATTAAGCAGATTTTCACTGTCACTAGATTTATTCTTGTATCCTATATCGTTTTGGATTATGATTTTAATTAAGGTTGAGGTTACGTTGGAAGCACATTCACTTATTACTGGCTGTAAATAGGTAATTATTGAATATTCAAGTTATTCAAAAACTAAACTTTGACCAGATCATTTTGTACCGCATCCCTTTCTGTTGTCAGCTTTAAGGTTTGGGATATTTATTCGTTCATCCGTTAGAAGCCAAAATTGACATACGCAATTCTACTGCAGAATTACACACTAAAAAAATAGGCAGAAATTCTGTCGGATAAATTAAAGGAATTTATCAATTAAATTTAAAAGCAAAATGATATTTAATGTTAGTTATAGTGTATTGGATACTACAAAAATACACACCATGACAGGATCGGCTAAGGTATCCAATACGTTGGCATAACATTGCATGTCGCACGCTGACCTTAGGATTATATTGTTTATACTTGGGTTAAAAAGTAATCGACTGCATTTAACATCGCGTGCCTGAGTAGCGTGTGAGTTAACTTGTGTTTGATTGATACAGTATATCAACTGGACATTGACTGTGTATTTTTAACTGTGATGTGATTAATTTGCTTGATAACTTTCGTTGTGTAATAATTAACGCGGATTTTAAGAAAAGCGAAAAGTGAGATGAATAATTTTAAATCTATCATATTGCCCTTTTGTGCAGGACAACTATGAAATTTTCTAGTACTGATATAAAAATCATACTAGTTTTAATAGTAAAGATGTTTTAATAGTTTGAATCTAAAGATGATAATTATTGAATATGACGAAATCTTTCTTCCACGAGATTGCATGATTTTGGCGTTGACGCGAAATTGGTAATCCCACCATGCAACCTATCGTACTTGCACCCACTGTTATTCCCTATGTGTTTTGTTTGATAACAGATGATTAACTGTGCAAGTCCAAACCCCAAAATTTCCTTTTGTTGATAACATGTTCCGTCCCTAGTTCTAGAATTAATGTCGCAGTGTTGAGGACATAATTTGCATCGTTCGTGGGGCCAATGTAAAGCTGTCTTCACAAGATCCTATTACAGATGTGTTGAGATGATACGGAAACTTGAAAGGTATTTTGCATGGTCTTGGAAGTAGTTTTAGGACGGTGGGACAAATTATGTTATTAAATGTTGTTATTTCTATCGGATATAAAGAGGTATACATCCCACTTCTGATGTTACAGTCAATAGGTTTCATTACGTAATTTTATCATGAACTATGTGTTAGGTTGGTACTTCATGGTGCACAATGCAAGTACAGGCTCTCTAAATCTCCTTCTGTTGATAACCTGCGACGTTGCTAGTTCGAGAATTAATGTCGTTGTGTCGAGGACATAATTTGCATCTGTCGTGGCGCCAGCGAAAAGCTGTCTTTACTGAGTTCGCAAGATTTCAGTACAGATGTGTTGGGTTGATAGTTAAGAAATTTAAAGGGTGTATTAGATAGTCTGAGACGTAATTTAAGCATAGGTTGAAACCATGCAAAGTAATTATGTTATAGCTGTTTTATGTTTTATGTGCGTTAACTATGAATAGTGAAATAAGCAGCAATTTCATATTGTATACATTTCAGATTTTGAAACCTTGTTAAGAAAAACGAAACAATTAATGTAAATGCTATAGAGCCGAAGTTTTAGTGAAACTGCGAAAACGTAAAATGGGACAAATTCATAAATCTCAAATTTGTCACAGAGCGGAATGGCAATGGGAAAGTCGAAAAAACATCAAATTGACGTTATCACGGGCCGAAAAATATTTATTCATCGCTGCGGTTGAACCGACTGAAATCTTATTTATGGAACGGAGGGATTTTAAGAGAAAACCTTTTGAATTCGATTTTACGGTTTAATTTTTAGTTCAAAAGAAATGTAAATAACGATTCTGTTTTTTTTTGTTCTTTACACAGGGATGGATAGCAATCCCAGCGGACTGAAAAACTGCTTGTGAAGCGTTTGCGGAATAAATAAACAATGGTAACTAATTTGTTCTGAACTTGGATGCTAATTTAAAAAATAATGTCTGAAACTGATGTTTATTCAGCAGTCTTTTATGCAAAGTAATGCTTTAGATGGAAATAATCTTGAGAGATAAATTTATTACTATCTACTTTATACTAATAGAAAATGTCGTAGTTATAAATGACAGATGAATTTGTAGATGTTTTTTTATGTTTCACTAATAAAAGATCTTTTAGTTACAAAAGTTTCGTTTTAAAAATGTGATATTAAATTCGAGAAATGTAACGTAAGATCCAATTAAGCGATAGAGTTATATCGGATTGTTGAGAATCTGCTCCGTAACTGCAGATCTTAGATTTTCTAAAGGCACGTGAGGACGTCTATTTACTTCACTGCTCGTCTAGTCGTGCACGTTTACTTTATCATTTAAACGTATTATAATGTAGTATATTGATTTCAAGATACACGTAGCCGTTTATGATCTCGTTTGTTTGACGATAATTATTATAAATTTGTAGTTTTCACGAAATTAAAGGCTAGGTGCTTTGGTACTAGTGTGGAAATATTTAAGACACCAACAGTGTTATGTTTAAAAATACATTTGAAATATATTGATAAGCGTTGCGATAAAAATGCTTATTTTTATTCCTTGGTTCCCCTAAAAATTATTATCTTGGCATAATGCTACGACGCCTTCGTGGTGTAGAATAAACTTGCAGATATGAATAAATATCTTGACACACGAATATATATAGCGGTAATCACCTATTTAAATTTAAAGAATAATCGTTTAGTGTACGAGATTTCAATTATATCCGTCCCGTACCCTAATAGCGCAAATTACACTTTCATGAGCTTCATCATTTTCACTGACATAGTAACGAGTAATCCATCTTAATTCGAGATCCCGTCAAATAATTAGCTGATGTTTTTGCTCAGCCATTAGACGCGATTAAGACTATTAGAGAACATGCGATAGACGGAATGTGCTGTTGAAGTCCGGATGAAAACTGAGATTATTAATGAAAGGTATGTGAAAGACGACGGAAATATAAGAAAAAAACAAGAATTAATCCGGTACTTGAAACTGTACTGTAATGTTATTTCCAATATTAAAATGTGAAAGGTTATTGTTAATAGTTAAAAACGAAATCTGCATAGATGTTGATCGGCCATTTTCAACTATCTTTCCCTTGTTTTGCTTACTGAAGTCAGACAGATCTATCTATTTACACTTACTTTCATTTCAATGTCCTACCGACGGATAGCCTTTGCTATGTGTTTTTATACGTCGCATAATCTGAGATAATAATTTATCCATAATCTTTTGGCACATTATTGAAAAGGCCGTTAGTTCGCTAATAAAAATAATTTAGTTCAATGGGTTTTTACAATTTTGTGCTTAAATTTGCTTATCTTGCACAGGACACGTCTCATGATGTACAAGTTTTTATACAGTCTTCTTTTTAATATTACTGACAATTTTAGTACTACTTACAATTTAAGTGACTTTGTATTTAATATACTGTTGTACAGAATAGTATTACAGATTCAGATAATTACACTTAGTAACCATTTCTACTTGAACGATATTATCCCGGAATATAAGGGAAAACGAATGAAAAAATATGCACATAATGTAGGGGAAGCGTTCCATTCTACACACCGTTATTGCTTCGATCAGTTAAAAGCCTTTTTAATCTCGTATATAGAATTTCATATGATAAACAAAACCTACTAATTGGATCTTACAAATCAACATTACACGAGAAGCAAATTACGTCAGCATATACAATTTACTTTGTATACATATTCAAATAAATTTAGTTCTAATATAAACATATACTTGTTTTGGTATAAATGCTCTTGAATTTCCAAAGTCACGCTAGTGATAAAGAAATAATTTACGCAGAAAATATATAAATACGTGAAAGCAAATCGTGCGTCAGCTTTTTAGTTTATTTTACACTTATATTATTCAGAGTAGTTTGTTAAGTTCTTCTTCTTGTTCTTCTAAGGGTTACGCCTTATATTAAGTAAAAATTGTTGGTTTTTAACAAAAGCTAAGCTAGTTTTAGCAGATTTGAATTTTTTGTACTTACTATATATAGCACGAGCAGCTTGAAACTCGGAGTTTTAAAATTTAAATTTTTATGTTTCAAACAGAAATCGTTATAATGAAATGAATCTCTAGATATATAAACTATGCTATGCCATAAAAAGTATGCAAACAATTCAAATTTGGTAAAATTAGCTAAGCTTTTGTTAAAAACCAAAATTTTTCCTTTATGGGTCCTATGAGGTTCTTTTAATGAATGATCGTGTATATGATCAAAAATGTAAGAAAAGGACATAAGTTAGTATCGTATTAGCGTATAATTCACGTCAATATGGGTCGTACGTAAACTTTTTGTAAAGGTACCAAGACGGTCCGCAGTCAGTCTTCTGGAAAGGGCTGTGAGCGTGACGCTGGTTTTCACTTTTAATTGCTTTTACTTTACATAAATCGCGCGGTGGCCGCCTGACACACAATTAACATAATCGTTTTGGATGAACTTTGTGGGCTTGTTTTGACTAACAAAGCTACGTAGAGATGAATGGAAGAGTATTGACCTTGTCGTTAGTTCCTTGAATAAATCCAAATTTTTGTTAGGTTGAGATTAGGGATTGCAGTACCGGTACTGAAACGGCCATCGACAGTACCGGTACCAGACCCAAGCCAGTACCGGGAATTCCCGGGAATTTCGGGAATTTCGGTACTTAGTACAAATTTCACAGAATATCTAAATGAATGGCAATAATTTTATAATAGTTAACGCGGTTTATACTTACAGCTTGTCTGTTCGGTATACGCCGACAGAAAGGCAAATAAACAAAATTTTTCATGAAGCTTAATGAAAAAATGTTTATAATATGTAATATATTTATTTCAAATTAAAGGTAAATAAAACTCATGGCTTTTCAACATGAAAATAATAAAAAAAACAAACAAAGCCTCGTATTTTTTGCCTGGTCTATCTTAATGCTGGGTAAGACCTCCTTAAAACCTTTCCATTTATCACGATTTTGGGATAAATATGGTACCTGTTAACAAGAAAGTGATCGGTTTCGTCCCACCATCTCTTAGGACTCTATCCAAAGATGACGAGGACTCTCTGCTAATCTTTTTCTCTCAAAGATTAGCAGATCGTCCTCGTCATCCGCAGTTTTCGACCTGTGCTGGAGAATGGGAGATGGCAAATACGAAACCACCACGAATTATATGAGTTGTACAGCGAGCCGAATGTCGTAAAGACCATTAGAATGTGTCAGCTTCGCTGGGCAGGATATGTCGTGAGAATGGATGGGGTTAGAGTACTCCTGCGTCTACTAGATGATAAACCAGACGGTCATGGAAACCGAAGTACACCAACACTTAATGGATGGATGACGTACAAATGGACAACAAAGTGATCGTGTAAGAGGATGGAGGCAAAAAGCCAATAATAACTCGAACTGGAGAATGTAAGTTGACCAGACTAACGCCCACCCGTGCCTGTAAAGCTTTAGATGATAATGATCTCTTTGGTTTGCCGTTACACAATGAGGTGATTTTGACCCAAAGTTTGTCTGGCATGTAACAAATTGGGCCTGTCCATTTGACTGTGGCAGTTGTTTGAACTGCATCGACAATTTTAGTTCTGCAGCCTAGCTCGATGAAAACGATCTGTCTGTCTGTCTGATCATCGACAGAGTGAAAAGAAGTGAATAGATGCTATTGAAATATGGTGCAGGAGAAAGGATATTAGAAATACATTGTACAGTCTCGCAAACTCACCTACTTCAGGCATGTTACAAGACGCCGTGACACGTCAATTGAACGCCTAGTAGTGTTTTACAGCCTGTCCGACCGACATCCGCTATGGGAGCTAATCTCAACAGAGCCTAGCCAGGTACGCAGGAGATGTTATATTGTACGAGTATGTGCATCATGAGCACATGAAACACCAGGGGTATCACAGGTGCTTTGCCACCCTTTGATGGACAAATGCGCTCGTCTCTTGAAGGCAAATGTTGAATTTTTTCATTTCATTTGTTTTGTTTCAAAATACAGCAGATGCTTCCATCTGCTGTATTTTGGAACAAATCGTTCCACAGCTTCACCGTTCGAGGAAAGAAGTTGCGGGTGAGATCGCGGTGTTAGATCGCCAACCATCCAGATGGTATGGATGGAAGTCAAGATTACGGCGGGACGTGCAGTGGTGTAACTGTGCGGCTGGTAGTACTTCGAACAATTCCTCCGTGCTCTCCCCATAAAATATTCGATACAGGACACAAAGGGATGCGCAATCTCTTTGTATCTATAACCGATCGAGCCTACCGGAAAGCCTACGATTATTGACTATTCGAGCAGCCTGACGTTGGATGCGGTCAAAAGGAAGGAGTTGGTACTGTGGGGCTCCCGCCCAGAGATGAGAACAGTACTCCATATGCGGCCGCACCTGACAGCTGAAGTCAGTGGACCAGCTTGAAGTACTTTCTTCTGTTTACTGTCGAAGGCCAGCTTGCCTTCCAAATGATCGCTGAATTGAACGTCACTCGAATTGCCAACACCGGGGATTCCGATCTTCTGCGATATATTAAATGAAGTACTTAAAAACTGAGGTGATTCGACAAATGCGGTCTTTTTAGCAAACGCGCAAACTTGTGTCTTGTAGAGGTTGTTTGTAATGTCGTTCACTAAAGATGCTACTTTGCCATGGGGATTTTTGTATAATAAAGTGTTTAAAATAGAAAGTAACTTAATATTTACTAATTGCATATAGTAATGTATGCGAAAACATCTTTAAACAAGTTATTAATGTTATTTTTTAACAGTACCGAAAGTACCGAAATTCCCGGGACTTGGGGAGCCAGTACCGGTACTGGACCAAGGCTCTCAGTACCGGGAATTCCCGGGAAATCGAGTACCGGGAATTCCCGGGAGCAATCCCTAGTTGAGATATAACCATTGTAGGAGCAGTATTGCAATTAAATATATTATATTTCTAGTAGCTATTGACATCTTGTATCAACACGTATTTTTATCTTGGAAGTATATGTTTGATTATAATAAAATTATATCACAGATCGGGTCTGTTAATGAAACTACAATATGGTACTTGAAGACCATAAAAATTCCCAGTAATATGCAGTGTTGTGCGTATAAATAATATAGTGAGAAATTTCATTTTAATCAACTCAACTTTTTATTCAAAGCAGCCGATCAGCCTTTGAATATTTTATTAAGGGACAGGATATAAATTTTGGGTTTATTATTTACTAGCCATGTACTTATTTAACTAAAAGATGCTTGGAAATATTTAAGCCCGAGTTATACAACATGTAACAGAATTAAATGTACACCACAGACACTACTAATGGAAAATCCCTCTTAAATCATAATTAAGATATTGAATTATTTTTCTGCTTATTGTAAATATTTATTTTTAAAAAAATAGTTATA
>LQNK01001119.1:263658-274708 GCA_001586405.1 Phoebis sennae | reverse complement strand
GGAAGACTTGTGTCGTAAGTTTCTAGAATAAGTCCAATTTTTTTGGGGTCGAGATATAGCTATTGTAGGAGCAGTATTGCAATTAAATAACTTGAAATTATAATTCTAGTGGTTATTGACATCTTGTATCAACACGTATTTTTATCTTGAAAGTATATGTTTGATTATAATAAAATGATATCACAGATCGGGTCTGTTAATGAAACTGTACAATATGGTACGTGAAAATAGATTAGCACATAAACTTAAGAAGACCATAAAGATTCCCAGTAATATTTCGTGTTGTGCGTATAAATAATGTAGTGAGAAATTTCATTTTAATCGACTCAACTTTTTATTCAAAGCAGCCGATCGGCCTTTGAATATTTTATTAAGGGACAGGATATAAATTTTGGGTTTATTATTTACTAGCCATGTACTTATTTAACTGAAAGATGCTTGGAAATATTTAAGCCCGAATTATATTGGAAATATAATAATGGGCTCTGTTTTAGAAATTGTGCTTTATAATTTTGTTATGTTGTAGTAACATTAGTCCATAAGTGTATAAATTATAAATTCATTAAATTGTATCAAAGAGATACGAAAACATGTTTCGTGTGATGTAATCTAGTTTTATATATACGCAAATTAGCGTCAGGATGCAGCTTTGCTCCGAAAACTTAACGCGAATTCACGGCAAATAGGACCTTTGCTTGTGCTGATTTTACGTAAACAAATTTGTGTTAATATAACAAAATTAACATGATTCTTTAAAAAAATTGTTGGCAGTGTTTTGAAAGATAATTTCATTGTTATTTTTGGTGACAGAGGCTTTCAGTCTTTAAAAACAAATTGACGACAAATTATAGGACTGTCTATTCTTTGAGATAAGTCGGGAGGCGGTAATTAATGGTTTACCAGGCCCTTTGTATTGGAAGATAAATAAATTCGTCTTTATCAGGATCAGGATGAAACGATTTATAATAAGCTTCGTTGATGTTTTTAGTCCGTTGAGATACAGTTACTATAAAGTGTAATACGTTCTGACTTAAATGATGTAAGAGAATTCTTATAGATTTACATTCTTTTACTTTGTCTTTTTAATGAAATATAACTAATTCTACATCTACAGGAATTGTTTTAGATAACTAAAATATTGTGTTTGTATTTAATATGCGCATTTTTAAACAAAACACATAAATGCGTGCATGCCATTAATTTTTGAGTATGAAGACTAACATGAAGATCATTAAATAAATGCATACAGCTAGCATCATAACCTTTTACTTTTCCGTACACATCATCATAAAGAATATAATGCGGATCCGACATTATTATCATAACTTTTAAAAGCTTAATACCAACCCGCAATAACATATTATTCTTGTACGGCATATTGAAACTTCCTGGATTACAGAGTACTAAGTTAGGAAACTTTGAGAGAAATGTAACGTAGGGATTCAACAAGAATTGTCAGTGGAAATAAGGAAGGAGAAATGATGGGTTTTCTTTGAAAACAATGTCGTATTTGTAAGGATTGTCTCGTTCGTTTTTCTTTCGTCTTAAATGCGTTCGATTTTATCACAATAGCTTTGACGGATTTTGCTTAGAATTCGTTTTAATTTCAAATAAATGATGTCGGAATAAGGATTAAGACTTAAGAAGTGTGGACAATTTAAATTGTTATAGTCTTAAATATAAATTTCAACATTGTATAAGTTAGAAAACGGTTGAAGTAAGTAGGTACACACCTTTCTTTGATAACTCTTTTTTCCTGTTTACAGTCCTCTTTATATTTAAAGTTAGGCGAGTTTAATATAAAGAAAAGTTTGATTTCATAACATGAGCGTGAATTTTTCCTCGAACTGATTTAACATTTTCTTTTTTGTAATAAAGAAAATATCAAACGACCATTCATACGCAGAATTTGGGGAAGTAATTACATTTGGAAACATGAAATTCAAAGCATTTATCTTGTAATTTCCTGCGCTGGCAAAGCCTTGTATACGTTTCTTTGAATTAGGCCGGGTTGGGTCTACACATGATTGTACAATTTGCATGACAGTCGACTTGATTCAAGTTTTGGAATGTCGACGTCTAATAATGTTAGTAAAGACTTTTGTGTGTTTGGAGAGTTTTAAAAAATGTCATTTCAATTAAATGAATTGTTTTCTAAATTAAAGTAACATATAAATTGATAGATCCTTAACTTTCAAGATTATATGCGAAAAAAGGGTGCAAAATCACCGACAAATAAACACGTGTATGGTAAGATTCACTGAGTGGAAAAGCTTGAAGAAAGTAAATCCACGTGATCCAACTTACGTGACTTAGAAAATGCGATAGCATTATTTAACATCAGTCAACACAAAATATTCACTATCGGAAAGCCACTGAGGCACTCATAGATATGTTAATCATACAATACTAATGCACACAAAAATTTATTTGGCGGAGAATTGCCATCAAAACCATACATATACTTGATCAAACGCTCAAGTTTGTGTTTATCGATGCATGAGCCCGGCATGAGATAATTTCGGTGTGGACCCACCATAGGGCCGGGTGCGTCTGCATTGCGTATTGCGGGAGAGCCAAGTGTGTAACCGGGTTAGAACGATTTTTAAGTATGTTGTAAAGACGAGCAAGATAAGAAGTTATAGGAATAATAATGATCAGTTGAATCAATATTATTTAGAATATCTTATTCATCTGATTATTGTAAATATCTAGAATATTATTCAATAATTTTTTATTGTATGTGTTTATGTAATTTTTAGGGGTCTGATTAAAAATCAGCGGTGGGAGCGTTCCCAGTAGATTATGCTGAATTAGTTCCCTTTTGGCATTTGGTATGACACATCAGTGTTACTATGTTTTTATTTGTGTTATCATAAATATATTTTGCCATTTCTTGTTGTTTCTTCTTTCTTTCAGTTAGTTTAAGCGATGTTTATTGATGCATTAGCTGGGTATGAGATAAATTTGGCGGTGTGGAACCATCGTAGGTCGGGTGCGTCTGCATTGCGTATTGCGGAGAGCCGAGTGTGTAACCGGGTTAAAAGGATTTTTAAGCATGTTCTAAGGAGAAGATAAAATAACGTACCTTATTATGTTTTTTAATAGAACTGAACTGTGTTATTCGATTTATTTTATCAATATATCAAATATATATTTTGATATGGTGAGACTTTTTATGAAGTTACATTAGTTAATAATAAGTAATTGACGTTCTCATATTCAATATTTTGCTAATGTTAAAAGAGAACCGCGATAAACCTTAAAATAGTATTTCTAAAGTATGAAATTGTTTTTGAAACTCGAAATAGCAATTAGAACTTTTCAGAAAAGCTCATTTCTATCATTTTTGTAGCCAGGCGCAAACTTTAACTGTCCGATAAAAGTAAAAATACTTTAATAAAGTTGTACTGAATGTTTTATTACGATTTGAATTGCGCTGGAATTGGTTTTCGACAAGGCCCAGACTGTAAACATTTACTCAATACTAACGAACCGCACTCGATTTGTTTTGCCTTCAAAAAACGTCGTCAATTTTACAAATATATTAGACCTGCCTGTTTTATATGGGGGCTTATGTATAAGAGACTGTCCTATAATTTTTATTGGTATTTTTTTAATATAAAGGGGACCATAGTATTTTCTTTTGTTTGTTTTAACGCGATTACTTTCCATATTAAATCAAATACTAAATAATGTTTATTATTAAACCGCATTTAAAATCCTTTAAAAAGTATTTTATTTAATATAAAGAGAACCATTTAATATTATTGAAACATTGGATGAGTAACTTTACGTTCCGTTGGAAACATAATAGCATTGTAACATTTCAGGTAAGCTGGGAAGTGTGTAAGAGGTCTTTAGCTTTTATACCGCAGAAAGAAACATAAAGTTACTTTAGTTTACTTCGTTGGTAGAAAAAAAGTTAGTTACTTGTATTTTTTTATACTATAATAAGAAATAATATTGATACCATATCTCATTTATGTTATGTTGTTTCTATATCCATGTACATTTATTAGCTTAAAATGGATAGTCTGGGAGTGATTAACGTTAACTGATCAAGCTAATAAAGCGTTTATTAGTACTGGGAACAGCTTTAAACAGGACACTTGTTAATCTAGCTCGCTACTATCACTAAGCGGACCATAATATCAATTTTGGTTCGTCGGTTAAAAGAATTAGTAAAGACGAGGATAATATCTTTGATCTAGTCAAAGATATTATCCTCGTCTTTACTAATTCTTTTAACCGACGAACCAAAATTGAGGAGGTTATCACTTGGGATGTTATTTTTTTAATCGTATTCTTTACAAGCACATAGACTACGACTAGTCTTCGTTAAATAAATACAACTATACCGTAGGAAAAATCTTCGCAGTTTTTCTAAACGTTTTCATTAGTAATTTCTTTCCTTTTGTAGTTATAAAGTCATGCTAATTAATTATCTCATTCGCCGGTCTTTCGCAAGCATTATATACGTTTAAATATTTGTTGTTGCAGAATTATTAAACCTTGTTTTCATATTTACTCAAGTGTGCATAAGACACATTTTGATCCTATGAATATTCATTCAATTATTCATGGACTCGTTAAGGAAAATTGTCTTCCGAGATAATTTCTAATTACTGGGACAAGATGAGTTGTTTCTGGTGTGAGGCAAGTCTACGGTGAAATTGTGTATTTTATTCGAAATATTGAGAAATATATGTGTTATTCAAGCTCATAGCATAGGAATATCTAACAACTCTTGAAGATATTTTCTGTTTCGATGTTGATTGGTATTTTAAATATTTTGTATTTAAAAACTTATTAAGCAATTAAAATGTAAATGAAAGCCTTAGTTATATTTTATTTAACATAAATTTAAAAGGGTTTATGTTCCAAATCTCTAATCTGTATATATATATACAGAATGGAAAGAAGGAATATTTTCGTATTCAACATAATATATGTTCTTATTAATATTACCGAAAGGTAACATTGTCGAAAGGTTGAAAGGGTATTGGATAATAAAACATTTCCTATACGTTAAACTTTTAATATATTACCTGGGTTGTAGTAATCAATGTATGTAAAGAATAATGAGGGTTTTAAAACAATTTCGTTTTGAGCAAATGGGAGAATTTCTCATACATTTATATCCCATCTGAGTTATTAACCTCTTTTGTATTCATAGCCAATTCTGAATTGATATTTTATGTAGTCATTGTCGTACATTTAAATTGTTCCAATGAGAGATGTTATATTAATTGCACTTGAAAATTTAACTTATTTATGTTTATCTTTTTATAACTTCTTAACTCGTTGTTATTACGTTGAATATATTTGTAAAGACCATTATAAAAATACCACTCTGTTTCGACAGTCCTTCGCCGTTACCACAGATAAATCATAATCTAATTTTGAAAAGATAAATGACAAAACTGACAAAACTAACTGGAAATTTTGAATTTGAAATATGAATCGTTCGCCCGTTACTGTAGTATCGGTATCAAGCGCGAACGCTGACACAATTCCAGTCTAGTGCAAGCCTATTATCCCGATTTTGTAAAGGAAACTCGGCGCTAGGTTCCAAACTACCGATCAAGGATTCAATTTCGTGAATGGTCAATGCGATTGAGACCGTGAGAGAAATTCAAATCGAAATGTCCACAGCAAGCGTCTGCTTACCTCCGTTTGAGTATTGGCTCCTGGTATTATGTTACTCATAACTTTAGTAAATTTAAATGTCTGGAAACTGTTCAAGTTTTAATTGTACTAGAACAGAATTCAATACTCCATATATTAACTTGTATAGCTGTAGTAAGGACTTAATAAAGGAATTTACGAATAAAAATTCCATTAACTTATAAATTATATTGGATTGTTCTAGATGTCATTCATTAAATGTGATAGCTTTTAATTAGCGGACTTAGTTCTAAGTTAGATTTACCCTGTCATTCAAACTGTTGTAAGCCATGCAAATAAAACAAAATAAAACATTCTTGGTGTTTGCATTATGCATTTGAATATGGTTTAATTATGGTTTGGTTATACTTTTTTAGGTCGTCGACAAATAGAAACATAACCATATTATTTATCTTAAACTTTATTTTAGGATCCCGCACTTATAGTTTGATTTTTTTATTATTTTATAAGATAATGTTCTTTGCTTTTATTACTTTAAATAAAATATTAAGTTACGCTACGGAAAATAGCTTTATCAAAATACAATATATTTATATCAAGGTCGCGGTAATAAAAAGCTCTTATATTGAAACCTGATATTCAGTCTGAGTGATAAAGTGATATGGCAAATGACACTCCAGTGTTATCAATACAATAATGACGTCCCTTAGCGCTCACTGAATACAGGCACACAATACTTTCGTTAAAATATCTTGTATGAGTCGTATCAGCTTACATGTCTTCATAATCGTAGCCTGGAGGAGTTATTTCGCAGTGTAAAAGTAAAATGTTTTGATAGTAGTGCTGTCTAGGATAAGATAAGACTTTACTGAGTTTTATTTAGTCTTCTAGGTTGATATGTGTGTTGCTAGTGGGAGATATGTTTAAGTGTTAGGGTAAAAATGTATAGGAAAGCTTCGTTATCAAGTATTCTTCAATGAGTTGTAGTACCTTAGAGATTTTTCTTCAATTCGTTCACATTTCTTAGGTATTGGTTTTGATAATGTTTTTTTTTCAATTATAACCATAGAGGTTATTGTCATTGTCAATTGTTGTTCAGGCTGGTTTCTTTCATTGTAAAACTAAAATGTTATGAAGGATTCTTTTCTGATTTTTTTAAATTATATGATACACAGTTATATGCATACAGATGCTAAAATTTTGTCTTTGGGAATAAATAAAGTATAAACCTCACGAGAATTTGATACTTATCTCTTATATAAAGCGTTTTTGTTTTAGTTGTATTCTCATTTCATTGTCTCCAAGATTAAGAGGGGAACGTGCTTCGTTTTGTTTCTGTAAACACTGCATGTGCAAAGTGAAATTACATGGTACTTGATTGTTGCATGCGGTATGTTGGTAACTAACCACAGATCGGTGTACTGTCTGACACAGAATATAGTGTTATCGTGAACCCGATATTTGTTTAGGTGTAGTGAACTGAAAATTTACTTTTATATGCCACTGTACTGCTATGTTGTGTTTAGGTAGGTACGAATAAACATCATTATAATTTGATCCTGCTCTTTAAATAAAGCATTCTTGTTTTAGTTGTATTCTCATTACATTGTCTCTAAGATTAAGAGGGGAACGTGCTTCGTTTTGTTTCTGTAGACACTGCCTGCACGAAGTGAAATTACATGATGGTTTTTTATTGTATGCGGTGTGTTGGTAACTAACCGCATATCGGTGTACTGTCCGACACAGAATAGAGTTATCTTGAAAAGAATGAAATCTTTATACTGAGTTGCTTGGATGAGATACTAATTAATATAATTTGATCTTCATGTTTAAAATATCCGTTAACTGTATGATAAAGATTCTTATGGTATTGGTGAGTACGATTGAAATTTACTCGTAATAATAATCGATTTTTAGTTAGTACCATAGTTTTATTAATTTATTGATTATGCCACCCGCGTATATCTCCCGTTCTCGTTTGATTTTCGGGATAAAACTATCATAAGACGTTCCCGGGTTCTAAACAATGTCTGTATAAAATTTCATCCAAATCGGTCCAGTAGGTAGTTTCGGAGCCTAGTCATGTAAACTCTTACAGTGGATTTTAAGTGAAATTTCTAAGGTAAATCTAAAAGTTAAAATCTATTTAAATATCTTTTAAGTTACAATTGATCGATGTTGTTGATTTACCTGTTTCAAGTTTGAGTATAATGAGAATTACTCTTTTACGTATACTTTTTTGAGACATTTTGCGTGAAAACGTATGTTTTATATATAAAGGAATAGGAATTTGTACTAATATTTCGTGAATGAAGCCGCCCTCGTTCGAGAGGGTGTATTAAAATGTTTCAATTAGTTAATTGCGTGCGTGACTCATAATGAATTTGCGGCAATGTTTTTCCTAGTATTTTACTACATCATATGGCTAGAGTATTCATACACGTTTATTATTTTGTACATAAAAAATAAGAGTCAGGACTCAAGTTAAGTTTTGAAGTTAAGATATAGTTATATATTACAAATATAGGTATTATTTTAAATCGCAGTATTCAAATATATTTCGCATCTTTAAATCGTTTCCATTTCATAAAAAAGTATAGCCAGCAAATAATTTAGAATTATATTAGGTTCAAATTAAATTAAAACTCGATACCTGTTTTGTAGCGATAGTAATAACTGAAAGAAAAAAATAATGAACTGTTGAATCTCAACCTAGCAAATACCACAATCTTGTTAAATGCCGATGTGGGCAAGCCAAAAATCAACAAGTAAGATCAACATTTATTTTATGTTATATAACATGTTGTATAATTAATTGATAAAATATTTTTAGTATTTATATGTAAGATGAATTAATTGCTTGTTTCTAATACCAAAACTGTGTAAAGTAAAACTGTGTGAAGTGTAGAAGGGATATAATTTTCGATAAGTAATTTTTGGTCAATCCTATTGTTTTGGACACAATATTAACGCATCAACTTTTTGCGCTAATACATACTATATAAGGCCTCATCTAGTCCACCGATAAAAGAGAACCAAATTATATCGTGTAATAAATTATAGACGCTATATTTATATGCACCAAGTAAACAAGCTATTACATCACATTATGTATGATTAATATCCACCAAGTTATAGCACGCGACAATTTTCTATGTCATAGTTGAGCGCTAATTGGTTTGATTGATAAGGGTCACTCGTGTGTGATCGCCGATAACCCCTACAGCCCTGACATAGAACTACGAAGTATATTCCATAGATGTAGTACAAAACAGTAGAAGTGGCTATGCAAATTGACGCTTTAAAGCACAAATAATAGGGTATAGATTACTGTATTGTTCTAGTACCCATCCAGGTGAAAAGAGTAAACAGATTAACATAAGAACTTGAATCTATGTGAATGAAAAGCGAAGTTAATGAGGTTTTTTGTATAAAATCATTATTACATATTTAATAACGTTGTAGCAGAAATGCTTTTAACTTCGTAAATAGTGAGACAATTGGATTTTTATTCGTATTTTATTCGTCGTGATCTATTTCAAGGTCAAGTTATCAAATATGGACTATGGATGTAATATGAATATTTAATTCATCAGATTTTTCTTTTGTAACAGCAGGCAATCGTAGCATGCGGTTCCCTGATGTTAAGTGACTGACCGCAGCCCATAAACGTCTACAACATCAAGGTGTCACAGATATCTTATCGGCTGGAAGGAAGAGGAGGGGATAAGGGATAAGGAGAGATACCTTCACGACAGTAACAAAAAATATCTTTTGCCTAAGTATTTGCTTGCAATGGAAGAGCGTTTAGATAAATGTTTATAACAAGTTTCCAAACCCGATTCGAAGTTCAAAAGTTTTAATAACAAGGGTTTAGACGTATAACGTAAACGAGTTTGAAGTTAGTATTCCGAAAAGATTGTTTGTAGTTCGTTATCTCGTAAAAGCGTGCACTTATGCGTTCTAAGCGTGACTTTCAGCTTCGATACAATTCTTCTCCCTTTCCTGTACGTGATGTGTGGGTAAATTCTTCGGATGATGTGGTGTAGTTGGGCTTATTGGACCAGGATAAACAGTTTAATCACTATTCGAAAGCGTGTCCCTTTCTAACTCGTTGAGAAAAACAGAGATAGCACTTTGTCGTGTTAAATTGTCTCGTCGAATTTGACTGGAGGAAAAATGGGAGGGTTTATTGAAATAAGAATATGTAGATCTCTGTTGTTTTGCAGGTTGTAGCTATACGTAGTTAAGTAGTTGATATTATGGCTATTAAAGTTTTGAAGTGAATGTGTTTCATTATATTTAAAAGATTATCATAAAAATTGTTGTTATGTTTATTTTTATTAATATTTGAATTATACATATAGTTTAAAAGTGTATACAGGTGTGGCGGAATGAATGGATAATATGGTATTTGATATTATAAACAATTTAAAAAAGAAAAAATTACTCTGCCACTGTTTGGTGGCAAGACCAAAGGACAATATGTACTCTACCTTCATTATTATCACGTATATTAAATATTTTTTTAAATTATTTCGTGAATATTTGCGTGCGTGTTGGCGCTAAATTGAAAATACATGTTATCCATTGACACATTTTTTTTTTACGTCAATTGTTTCACTTTGTAACATTGAACTCGTAAAAAGGTATTAGACTTAATTTCATTGAACGACTGTGGAACTATCATTTACTATTTTAACGTGATGGGGTGAGTTGTTTGTGTGTCAATATCAACCAATTTTATTGTTAGGATGTTTGTTTCATTACTATATTTATAGAGAAAGTCCTTAATAACTATAATTTAGACAAGAGAATACATTGAGAGAAAACAAATGAAGAGTTTTTTGATTGAACGCGATCATCTCAGGAACTGCTGGTTCGATTAATATTTTTTTGAAACAGGTATATCTGTTAATCGAGTAATTACATAGGCTATATAACATTATGCTACGAGGAGCATATACGCGGAGAACAACTAGTACAATAAAAAATACTCTATAAGATTAGTTTTTCGTTGTACCGAAACATATTTCTTATCCATTGTCAATAAGTAACAAAGGACACATACGACTACTTAAGAAATGATAATATTATTAATATCCAAGTAGGCTCTCATAAAAGCTTTTCCTCGTGGGTCCATTTTTATCAGCCGGCAAATCCAGCATAAGAGAGAATCACTGTCACTAAGTTTTCGTTATAAATTATTATATGTACGTAACTCTTATAAGGCTCTTATTCCTGATCTATTTTTATCATTTTTCTAGTCCCCTTCCTTACTAAGACTGGCAAAGCGCATGATATGTTGCATATTGTGATCGTTTAAAAATTGTAACCTTTTGTTTTTTAGCTTGCTCTAACATTAAAGAAAATATATACCTATCTTTTGTACCCGCAAAATTTATTTTTTGTCACCTGA
>LQNK01001119.1:166396-262641 GCA_001586405.1 Phoebis sennae | reverse complement strand
ATATGGTATTTGATATTATAGAGAATTTAAAAAAATAATAATTACTCTGCCATTTTTCGGTGACAAGACCAAAGGACAATATTTCCTCTATACGCAGGTACATTATTATTTATTATCCTGTATAAACCTATTGTTTTAAATTATTTCGTGAATATTTGCTTGCGTGTTGGCGCGAAATTGAAAATACATATTATCCATTGACACATTCGCTTTTACGTCAATTGTTTCACTTTGTAACATTGAACTCTTAAAAAGGTATTAGACTTAATTTCATTGAACGACTGTGGAACTATAGTTTACTATTTCAACATGATGGGGTGAATTGTTTGTGTGTCAATATCAATCAATTTTATTGTTAGGATGTTTGTTTTATTACTATATTTATAGAGAAAGTCCTTAATAACTATAATTTAGACAAGAGAATACATTGAGAGAAAACAAATGAAGAGTTTTTTTGATTGAACGCGATCATCTCAGGAACTGCTGGTTCGATTAATATTTTTTTGAAACAGGTATATCTGTTAATCGAGTAATTACATAGGCTATATAACATTATGCTACGAGCAAATACGCGGAGAACAGTTAGTACAATAAAAATACTCTATAAGATTAGTTTTTCGTTGTACCGAAACATACTTCTTATCCTTTGTCAATAAGTAACAAAGGACACATACGACTACTTAAGAAATGATAATATTATTAATATCCGAGTAGGCTCTCATGAAAGCTTTTCCTCGAGGGTCCATTTTTATCTGTCGGCAAATCCAGCATAAGAGAGAATCACTGTCACTAAGTTTTCGTTATAAATTATTAGATGTACGTAACTCTTATTCCTGATCTATTTTTTTCCCTTTTTCTAGTTCCTTTCCTACTACTAATACTGGCAAAGCAAAAAGCTTGTGAAGCTGATATTGCATGTTATGATCGCTTAACAATTGCAATCTTTTGTTTTTTTGGTTGGTCTAGCATTAAAAAAAGTATATACCTATTATATGGACCCGTACAATTTATTTTTGTCACCTGACGTATCATAAACAAGCAATCCTTTTTCCCGTCTTATTTACATATCGAACGAGGTTCCTTTGGGAACGGAAAATCTTGTAAGAATGACAAGGGTCACTCTTTGTTTAATACACAAGCTGACAAACGAATTAATTTAATGTAAGCGCCTTTTAGAGAGGACTTCTTTATTTAAGCAGTTCTTCAAATACACAATACTTCTAAATGGAGATTCTTTGTATTTCGTTAAAGTTTTCAAGATCTTTAATTTTATTTGCATATATTTGTTTCATATTTAAAATGTAGATACAATTTCAGTTTTTTACGATCCATTTAAATTAAATATTGTTTCTTAATATTTTGAATACCTCATCCTTATACATATCCTTATACATTTTACTTATATTTCGTAACAAAATCTTAAAAAGATAACAAGTAAATAAATAAATTTCAATAATGTATCGTGCTAAGTTAGCGTGGAGCCGCGTCTCACTCCGTCGTGTCGGACTGAAAAACGGTGTGGAGAAACGCAAGATGCTGCTACGCTCTGTTGAACTGGGTCTTGATTTAAGTGTTATCGTTGTTGGCCATTTATTTTTAAAATAATGAGTGTATGTGGGTATTGAAGAAGTCCTCGGAGAGTCGTTGATTCATGATATATCATTCTGTTCCTTTCTCCCAACCAAAGGTAGTAACAGCATGACAACATAAAAAATATTAAATGTATGAATCTCCTTGGGTTTGATATAAATGTTAAAGGATTCAAGTAATGTATTTAGTAGAAGCTTTTCGTGTAGTTGAAAAATCGGAATTTTATTTTTCGATACCAAAGATGGTGAATTTTTTGGTAGAATTTAATTAAGAAATTTTTGGATCTTATCTTAATGATTTTATTTGTAATGATCATAATATATATTATGTAGGGTTTAAGCCCATATAACGATAAAATAATTTGTACTACAGGTTTTCTAGCTAGATAAAATTTATGTCCCTACTTTCAATTTTTTATTACCTAGATAAGAAAGTTTCCTAGAGGTGGATAATAAACTAACGAATATTGGCAGCCTTCCTCTACAACGAACAGTAATTTAAAAATATTTTCCTTATAAAATATCGACTGCCTGCATTATGACAAAAATGTACTTCCTTACTTCCGTAAGCACTTCCTATAAATATAACATTTTTCATGTGGTTCGTAATTACCCTCTACGCACGCTCGCTTTTTGAACAATTGAATACAAATATATTATTTTAGCGAATCATAAAACTCTCACTTTATGACCGAAATTTTGGAAAATTAATCTTATTACACAGAATGTAAAGATGGTAATGGAATGATTCACGCTAACGCAATTAAATTATTATGAATATTATAAGGACTTATTTGAGATTTATAATTTTATGGTAATGTAGGAAGTTTTCATTCAAAATAAGGACGCCATCTGAATAATTTGAATACGTTATAGAAATATAGATAATGAATTTTATATAAGGTAATTTGAAACAATAATAAACATCTTATAGTAAGACTAGCTATGACCTTCTGTGTCTCGTTCCCGTGCTCGTCTGCAGGTCTCAAACTATTATTGTACAAATTTTCATAAAAATTGGTTTAGTGGTTAGACAAAGAGAATACCTTTCGCATTCATAATATAAGTGGGTAAGTAGGAATTTTCATTCTTTTTCGCCTGCATAACATATGTTTATTGTTCGCATTACAATATTTAATATACTATTAGGTAATATGTTTTTGGGTTGATTTAGTTCAAGGTAAGTTGTTAGGGGTTGGAGGGAGGGCTGAGCTAGGATAATGGACAGGCCATTATAGAATAAGAGTTATTACGAACTAAGTGACTTACTATGTGGTGAATGGAGTTATTTGTGTCTATGGAACAAAGAGTTATGTCTTACTTAAAACAGTTAGCTGTAATACATATAAAGACATCTTATAAATCACAATCTTCGCTCATATAATTTAATCACTTAATCCTCAATAATCCTTACTTTTTTGCAAATATTATAAATGCGAAATTAACTCTGTCTGTCTCTTCTTTACAACTAAAACACTGAACCAATTTTGATGAAATATTGTACCAAGATACTTTTTATCACAGAAATCCCACGGGAACGGGAAATATACGCGGGTGTGCGGAACTGTGGAGCATAGCTAGACATTTATAATTAAAATGCCAATCGTTGTCGATTGTATATAATAATCGTTGCCTGTGATTGACACTAAAAGCAGATAATATGATATTAATGGTATTTGCAAATTCATTGGGCATTATTAAGTTCTCTAATGAAACTGAAATATTATTCAAATTATTGTTAATATGAAATTCAATTACGCAATGTGTTTATCCAAGTTATCAGTATCAATACAGTAATTCTTGTTTATAATTGTATTAATGCTAAAGTTAAAATTGAAGTGATAATTGTAAATGAAGCAATATTTGTTCCAATATTTGTTTCGAGTGTCAACTTTTGATATCGCCTATTTTTTCCTATTCTAGAGAAAAACAACTGACAGTCTTCAATGGACTCCTGTTAACATAATTAATATTTTAGCAGCAAGTTGTTATTTTAGAATACGAAAAATACTCCCTGAATTGATAACCTCCTTGTGGGAAGTTGGTTAAAAAGTGGAACTGAGATATTGAAATCAGCTCAGACCGACCGAGACAATACAATTTCCCACACTTATTTGCTCCATAAAGAAGGCATTAAGCTCTCCCAATAACATTCTTCCTTATTTATGTATGTATTTATATAGTCCTAGTTATAAACGTATGAAGATTTGTTCAAGACTGATAACGGGCGAGTCCGAAGTATTGTCCAGTTAGGACACGCTCCAGTTACCGCCCGCTCTCCGCAATCTCAGATGAACGTGATTTACCGTGTGCAATACATATTTATGTACACGTTATGATTGTGAAGGCATAGCGCAATAGCTAATGTGCTTAGTAAAAGTAAATCCTAATCTTGCCAATTTAAAATTACTACGTTTGGGGTATTCTCAAGGCGCGCCCGTGACCCTCGAAACTCAATTGGTTTTTGGTCTGATTGATGTACGCAATTCCACGTACTAATTTCTTATTTAGTATTAAGTACTTCAGAGTGTTTTTGTGTACAACTATATTTTACATTATAACTGGCTTCTACGACATATGTATGATAATTACTACACTATTTATTAATCCTTAATTTTCTTTTTTTTTATTATAGCAGGCAAGAAAATTCCTTGACCATGGCCCGTTTAAAAAATGTTGCGATGCAATTTTATTCTTGACGAGAAAAATCTTCTGCTCGCTTAGCTTCTTGTCGTTTTTTATTAAAAGATACACGTGCAATCAATTGTCTGCAAAAAACATTCTTACAGATTTACAATTATACTACGTATGATATGTGTGATATTAATGAGCTTAATTTATTTCTCACTCTTATAGAAGTAGTATTATGGAGTACGTGATCGTGTGTTAGATTCAGCGTTTAATCCAATTGAATTCATAGAGCTAGGTGGACCGCATGCTACTGCTACATGGAAGGTCTATTTTAATTTGTATTGTACTTGCTACATAGTAGATTGTAGAGGCTATATGTAAGTTATACGGGACATAAACAACCCGCATTACACGCTGTTTAGCAAACTCACGTGCTAAGGAATCTCTAAACTCAAATAGTTACATTGTTGAGCTGGAAACGTCTTAAATTTTCTTACTATTTTCGCGAAATACTGTGCAGCATTTAAACTAGAAACGTCTTTGATGTTCTGCACCAAGGACCCTTTCAACACTGTAATGTAACGTAGCTTCAGGCTTCAATTATGCAAAAGTGCACTTTGATTTTTTTCTTTTCGACATCAACCTTTTAGAATACGTTCTAGCGAGCTAATGATTTCTCGAACTTTCTAATAATCTGTGTGAGTAAAGACTCTTTGAAAACGGAGATGTGATTGCAATAACTGCTACGGATTCTGATTAAAAAATGTGATTTGTTCGTAATCTTGACAATTTTGTTGTTTCATGTTATATGTAGCTACACTCATTTAATAATAAAAATATATAAGAAAATGTTTTAGAAATGGACGAATTCAAATCCTGCGGGGGTAAAACATATTACGTAGGTTACAAACCTATTAAAAGCAGAATTAATTTATACAGAATTTCATATACTTACTACTACTTTAAATGTATATTTTGTTTTTTTGCTAATATGATGGAGTAAATAATGTTACAGTAAATTAATGTTCTACGCAACATACAATAGTAATGACGGTCATTTGTGCGTAACGGGCAAAATTAGCATAAATTTAATTTATGCATTATATTCGATATTCTGGTTAGATTATTAAAAGCTAAAATTATATTTATTGTAACGTATAAAGTATGTTAATTCAATTTTTAGAAAAATAAAATGTAGAAAGAAAGTCATTAATTAAAAAATGAGAGTACATTTTAAAGAATATTTATGTAGAAAACATTTAGCAAAAAACTTTTAATGTAATGAGAACACATTTTTAGTTAAAATTAAAAGTTATGACAATTTTTTTAAAATATCTAGTCCTCTAAGGTATAGGATTTAATAAATTATCTTCATGTATAACCACTTTACGGCCGTGTTCAATAATGTATTAAAGATTATAGATAGATTTTTATTTCAGATTATATGACATAAGATTGACAAACGTCATAGCAAAGGCTATCCGTCGATAGGATATTTAAATCAAAGTAGGTGCAAATATATATATTTGTCTAACTTTAGTAAGCAAAACAAGGGATAGATAGAAATATTGAAAATTGCCGTTAAAAGAACGTTATGAAATTTGTCGTTTAACTAAAAGCATTCATTGTACCTGCAATTTAGCTGACAATAGCCAGTCAAAGTTAGGAAGTCCGAATAAAAGTTTGCGAATATGATATAAGAACAAACTGCATTCATACAACTAAGAGAAAAGGCTTTATTTTCGAATTTAATGCCGCCAGCTGCTGCAGACTTTGAATTTTGAATATTGAACTGGAAACGACATTTAGACTTTATTTGTATGAGTCTCTCTTTAAAGAATTATTTTTTTGAGTACATAATACTTATAGTATCGAAGACATTTTTTAAAATTAATGTCAATGTTTTATCTCAAATAACAGGTGCAAAACGTTCACTATATACGTATATGCACGATTCAGCTACGCTACCAAAAAGTTTTACTGGCGAATTTATTTTAATTGTATTCAAATGTATTATTTAGTGAGTAAAGCGGATATTTATTTGCACACATTTTAAACGAGATTAACAAGCACAAAAATGGAAGATTTAGACTCTAGTATGTACCATACATATTATATATGGTTTGAGATTTCGAAAGAGTTGATAGCGCCATTTTTCGTCAACATTAATTGATGGGTTGACGACGCAAAAATTCGAGACCATTAATAAGTTATGACGGTGATTGATTGACGAATCTATTTTTCATCCATGTATGTGGCTTACCCGAATAAACTGTACATTCGCGTACATGAAAAAGGAGAAATGGGAGGTAAAGTTTTCGAAATCAATTTCTATTAAGCTCAAAAGCTTATATGAACTACCAATTTCAATAAAAAAAAACGTTATAAAAGTAAAGTCGACTATCGAAAATATATTTTATGCTAGGAGAATGTATAAACTAATTATAGACTTATCTAAAGTCTGGAACATAATTTTAGTTATGCAAATGACATTTCGTTTCTAAGAATTTTTCTGAACCTATAAGAAAAAGTTGTTTTCAGATTCTATTCATCAGAGATGAAAGAAAATTGGTTTTTCGAATATAATTTCTTGTATAATTTCCAAATTTATGGCTATAACGTATTTCACTAGATTTTATTTGTCTTGTTTTTAAAACAAAATGAAGTAATTAAAACGTATATTATTTCTATTCTTGTTAAATAATGAATATTTATTTTGAAGAAAATAACTCGCATGCTAAAAAACGAGCTATAATTTGTGTATAATTATTAAAATAACTACATTTATATAAATACAGTAGAAATGTTTTTTTAATGTCTTTCTTCAGTATTATTATTAGTAACTTTTCTATTTTCTTATATAATGTGGACTTCTTAAAGTTCGTCCGAATGATTATCCTTTGTTTTTCACTTGGGTCTGTTCTCTAAATGGAGTGGCAAAATCAAATTAATCCTTAGTAGACTCTTACGTTAGGAAAACTTAAAACGTTTGAAATGAAATGTAATCAAGTATAAAAAGGCTTTCAGACTATATCTTTATGTAAATGCGGTCATCATTTTCGCTTTGGCCGCTATAAAATTCGAAGTTTCGTAGTCCCTTTAGGCTTAAAACCTTTTCAACATTAAATATATATGACTGGAGTATTTTCACCCTATATTTGACCTACAGCTTTCGGTCACTTCGCTCTAAAATATAATCCATTTTAGTGAAATGATTATTTTCGTAAGCAGTGCTAACCTTTATAAAGATAAGTCACCCTTGTAGGTCATACAGTCACCTCTATTTTTATACATAAATTGTGTAGTGTCACTTTTTAAAGAGAAATAATAATTCATTTTAAAGACTTTGTTTCACGCATTAATCTATGACTTCATCTCTCTCAGTGTCTGAAGGTAATCAAATTTTACAAATTGAATTTAACCCGCTTCCCAGTGCTCGATGGAAGAGCAATTTTACATACATATGGAAATCAGATGAATGCATTATATCATGACGCTATGAAGTAGGTGAGGGAAAGAATAGAAAATCCAATAAAATGATTATATCCCTTTTAACTGGCAATTCGTTTTGGTATGTGCTAAGGTTTAGATTTTTTTTTTATAATCAAGCTTTAAATAATACTTGTTTCATTAATCTTTTAATTGTATTTAAAAGTGTCTTAATTACGAAATGTTGGTTTGTTTACATTATAAAACTAAACATATGCTTAGAGTATGAAAGACGGTTACAAAAAGTTCTGTTTGTGTTTATTTGTGACAGCTTGAGGCTTAAGAGCTATCGTACAAAGCATAGATTTAGTATACAACCTCTCAAAAGAATATCCAAAATTCGCAGAGTAATATAGTTGTTTCGCTTTATGCACCCCAGTCTGCGAAAAGCTTCCGAAATGAAGACCGTAACAAGCGTGCCCCGGCTTACAATGTGGATGGTACAGATTAACCGCCGGTTTGCGGAATTGTATGGGGAAGCGAGTAGAAAAGGGTCTTTGAATAGTGAATGGTAGTGGAAAGTGCTGTTTTGAAAATACTAGATAGTTTTGAAGATAAATGGGCTATTTGTTAGTGATAGAAGTTGAATGGAATACTCGTAGAGAGTGCCGGTTTAATTGAAATGTGAACGAGTAATCAACTGATGTAGATACTTATTCTTAAATATTCATAAAGATTAATTATGTACTCATCACATGCTCTAAATAAAATATTCGATATTAACAGTCAGTATAGGTATAGAGAAAGTAAAAACTAAAAAGAGCCTTGGTGAAAAACATTCTAACGTACCAGGATCCGATATGCATTAGCCGGTCTATAAAATGGGATAGCCGCATTTATAGAACATTCACGGAAGCACGAAACGTAGAATCGCAAATTTAAATATTTTTGACGTGTGATACTCCGTTCGATTTTTGAAACACATTGGAAAATGTTTTGGCGGGATTTTCGATTCGTTTCGTTTCGTCGCGCTGAATGTGTCCGGCGGGGCTTATAGACTCGTTTTTTTCTAATGGCTTTTCAATTTTTGCCGTTGTGAGATATTATTTTTTATTTCTCTGCTAGCAATGAAATTTAAAGCGGATTCAAAAATTTTATGGATTGGAAACAATGGATAGGCTTTTATAACAATAATATAGAATTGATTGGTGTTTTGGTATGTTTACGATTACTAAAACATATTATGAATGGCGAGTAAATATAATAAAGTTTTTTGTTAAAAAAGCCTAAGCCTTTTGTTTTCTTAATATTTAACAATGGCTGTAATTAAAAAATAACTCTATAATAGATCTTTGCGCTGTTGTCAGTTTAACATTTGTCTATTGATTACTCATTCGTTATCTGTGGTATTTGACAGATCAGTAATTCAATAATCGAATGATGAACGTTCTCGTATCCAGTCAATGTCCGTATCATGTATACAGCTAATTATTGTTCTTGTTTATACCTTATAAATATTGCTGAATGCTTGATTGATAACTGTACCGAGTGCAAACTGTTATTAACATTCCTATTCATACACCATGGCGGTCTTAGAAAACAAAGTGAAAGAAAGCTGAAAATTATATCTTATATAAAAAGTTAACAATTCTACTAATGACTGCAATTAAGATGACATTTTGAAGTGTTAATGATAGATTTATTTGTACTTTTACGGTCTTTTAATAAATGTAGTTCGACGTGTGTTTAATGTCGCGTGAAAATTTGACAATCGATACGTTCGTGTTATTATGCACATCGTATACATATTTGTGTTCAGGAATCTCTATCTGAGTTATTTTGAAAGTGTTTATTTGAATATAACTGTACATATAAAAATTAATTCCAAATGAGCTTCAATGATTATTATAAAACTTAAGTTACTGAGCGAAAATATACGTTAATTTAAAATATAATTCAATAACTTCTTTCTACGTACTTTAGATCTATACACACAGAAATAAAATGAATAATAGTTCCATGTTATATGTAAGAGTTATAACAACATCCTTTGTCAGGCATAATTTAAATTTCACGAAGCACTCGAAATTAACACGGGCCGTTTTAAAATATTCTCATATTACTAGAATTAAAAATCGGTGTACCTGCGTGTTTGTGCAAGGGCTATTATCTTTTCTTTGCGTTCGTCGAATAAATGTTTTCTTTCTGAATAGCCCTCGTGTCTCGAAAGCCTACGAGAGGCTACGAGCGGCCGTAGCACCCTTTAACTTTACATAATGCAGCCATTTTGTGTTTACACTCATTTTCACATTTTTTATACAATTTTATGGAAAGTGGTACTAAAAATTAAAGTGTTGTGTTTTATTATTATTGTTATTTTATGAAGTTCATGAAAAAAAGCTGACATTAAATGACGTTAATATTTTTTTCACTAAGACATGAGCTACCAAATATTATGTACGAATAACATAAACAAATTCTAGTTTAGATAATTATGAAGTTGTATTTTGTTCCATGTACGGTCGTCAGTTAAAGAATCATTCCTTTGTCATACATCATCAGCTAAACATTCAAAGAATTTCTTCGTCACACATAGTACAATCGGTAAAAAAACTGACCTCCGGCGTCTATGGGTCTTCCTGCGCTCCCCGGCGGGCGGGTCGCTGGCGTAGGGCCCCGCGTCGCCATCCGCGCTCTGCCCGGCGCCCATGCTACCCCATAACACTCACACACACTCACTGGCACACCGGCCGCGGCTCGCGTCCAAGCGCGTGTGAAGCGTACCGGCGCACGCGCAAGCCCAATTGAGGCCAATTCGGCGGGCGCGGCGGCTGGACGTAATTAGTAAGAAGTGTCAGCGTTAATTGTGCCTTTAGTGCTAAAACGAAAAAAAGAGTTGAAGAAAAAATAATTCAACGGTGAATGAGAAAAGGCATCTTTTTTAATTTAGTTGGTAAATAGTGGCACAGCACTGAACAATTCTGAGTTGAAATGATGTAATTTTTGACGTAGATATACTTGCGTCCATTTATACGGGAGAATCGGTATTTACAACGGTTCGTTGAGGATCAATTAGTGACTGTATCACAATAATGAACTCGTCGAAAAGATCGAATAGCATTCGAGGATTTATGAAAAAAGATTTTTCATACGAACATATATATATTTTTTTCAATTAGCTATTTTATAGTTAATACTTAAGTTATTATAATTAAGTTTAGGTTAGAACCGATATTTTCCCACTAAAAAATTGCGATCAGTTTCATAGTAAAAAATTTGCTGATAGAACCGTTAATCCAATACAATAGTTAATTTTATAAGTTCAACCGCATTCCGCTTGTAAATTGCGCACACATATTATGCGCTAATCGTTGCGCATCGCGACTTTAAAATCGCTTCGCTCTCTTTTCAAGCAATTACTAACCCGCTGCTTTCGCGATGAAAAACGTTGAGCTCCGGTCAAGTGTCCTCGGTAATCTTAGTCTAGTCTAGAACTTCTTAGATACATTTAATGATGTTTTCTAAAGAGGGATTAAGGTATGTGATTTTGTATTTTGTGTCATACATTAAAAATCGTATAAGTTTTACGATTTTTACTTTATATAATAAAATATAGTACTTTTACGATTCGTAAGTATTCTACTTAGAACGTCATTGTCAATTTAATATAGGTCATAAGAACGATAGTTGCTTAATTTATTTTATACAATACTAGCTGATCCGCGCGGATTCGCTCCCGTAGCATAATATTATATTATACTATCTATTTTCCGGGATAAAATATATATAATAGCCTATACGGATCCGAAAGAATCCCTCTAAGTAATGGTAAAAGAAATTTTGAAATCGCTCTAGTAGTTTTTGAGCCTATTCAATACAAACATACAAAAATTTTCTCTTTATAATATTAGTATAGATTAAATATATTATTCTATCTTCTTAAAATTCTAAAAAATCAAAACAGAACCAGTGCAGTCTAAAGTAATTGTGTTGATTGATTTGATTTAATTTGATATCTATGTGAATATACATTGTATCCCTTTTAGGCTATCCTGGTCTTTTCAGATGTTCAATTTTAACTGGATAAAGAAAAGACCCAATAATTAAAAAATAGACCAATTTGGTTCTCATGACCCCAATTTTAACTCGTTTATACTTTTTGTTTAAAAACTGTAAGGAGATGTTACATAAATCTTTTATACACTACAACCACAGATTAAAGAATAAAAGGCAGATGGAGAATGCACAAGACTCGAGTGACTCTAAATAGTAAATACTCGAACGTACTCACTTCACACCATCTGCCTTTTATTCTCTAATCTGTGACACAACATTGTTTATATATAAAGTAAACTATATCACCATCACAAAAATATATCCAATGAAGTGGGCTTTGCATGTAATACAGGAGGAAAATCCCTTAAAAATGTATTTTCAGTGAAACCTTGCATTGTAAGGAACATTGATATCTTCTACCGCTTTCAAGTTCCCAACAAATATTTGTATAAGTAGTTTCACCGATAGGAAATAGGATTTTCTGAAATTTCGATGCCAGGCAATCTTTGGAAATGTCTTTTACCGACTAAGCAAATAGAGGTGGAAAACCCAGATAACGCGAGTGGCTGTTTGTAATATTTTACCTAGTTTGTAAAATATTACAAGCGTATAACATATCTCGGTAGAAATGGCTGAGAGGAAAAACAAATAAAGAAGTGGAGTCGTGTCACACCTGGGTGTTGCATTGGAAGAAATATTCGTTTGTTTACAGTGTTTGCAATATATCTCACGGTTTTATATTTCTTTATCTCATTCAATTTAGTGAATGAATAATATCAAGATTTTATATTATTACAATTAGATTACACTTTAGTGAGGGTTGAATTATATTCTTTTTTTAATATGTTTACTTAAGATCCCACTGAAAAAAATATCTACGGTCAAAATCTTTGTCTACGTCGAAAATATTTTGTTATAACATTTATCTAAAAATAACATTAAATTGCACTTAATTGTTAATTTTATTTCATCATTAAACATTCTAGAAGATTCGATCTCAATAATTTCACAAACAATTGGTATAATATGTCAGTAAATCTTAACACAGTGAAAGAATATTGCATTTCGATCCGCATCAGAGATTCGCCCCGGATATATGTAACGAAAGCTGTCACTTTCTCTCTTAAAGATTTTGCTATGTGTTAGAGAGAGACGTATAATTAAACAGTAATGTTGTTACTGTTAAAATTTGCTACGCCAGCTAATGTTTATAAGAACTGTTTATCTGAAAGATTGGATGATATTCCATAATTAGTCGATGAGATATAATTATCGCGTTCTTATAAAAGTAATAGACTATGATTAATAAAGATAAAATTGCAGCTTGTATTAACTCTCTGCAAACGATATATATTTCATTATCATTTATTGATACTTAATACTTTCATAAAATTATCGTTATTGGTAAAATGGGGAATGAAAAAGCTAGGAACCTTCAAGAAAAGAGCCTATAAATTCCTTAAAGGCAGGCAACGCATTCGCGATACCTAACGTTGCGAATGAATATGGGCGGTGGTAATCACTTACCACCAGGTGACCCGTATGCTCGTTTACCCGCTGGGCGATTAAAAAAAAAGCTATTGCTAGTTTTATTTATTTTTTTGGGTAGCGTGTTAAAATGTTATACATACTATATTAATCTGTATGTATCTAACAATGTTTTACGTAATATATTCTACATGCAAACTGCAGTATTTGTCCATTTAATAATTGTTTAATTCAGTTAGTTTGTTATTCGAACATCCTATATTCCCAAAACAATATATTTTTCCGCAGACAGGTATCCCTGCAACTAAGTAATGCGACGAAGATTTATGCACCGACGACGTTAACAATAGAGTAGGTAAGCTCTTTTGCATTGTTAAAGGGTGCTTAAAATATTTTCTTGGAGTTTGATATATTTATTTCGGAATCGTTGGACGTTCAGACTGTGTAGAAGTAGGATTATAGGGGTATCGAGAAAGATATGGTATTTATTATGTTCACAAATATTTAAAGTGTAAATATTCATTATTAAGATTTTATATTAATATGTTGTTAATCCCACGCTGTGCCCGATTATATCATATCTAAATATTGGAAAGCCGTAAGTTTTCAATAAATTTTTTTCTAACGACAATGTTTACTAGCAGCATTTTATATTTAGGAACCTTTGATGAAAACAGAAATTGATTTAGTTACCCACTTCAAATAAATAACCTATACGTACGGCGCTTCGGTACCCTAGCGGTCTTAATAATATTACCAGGAATAGCGCACCAATGGTACGAATATCAATGATAGCACGCTACACGATAGTTTGGGCATATAATCTGTCACAATTTTTTTTTTATGTGACAAGAATGTCTTTCTACGCTACATTCCGATCCTACTCAATCCTTTAGCCGATAATATTTATAATAATATTTATAATTTGCTGGCACGTCTGTTACCAAGTTAAACATTGCTTTAGGAGAAGGCACGTTGATACAAAAAAGGTTCGCAATCTCCGCTCTATACTATAGCATGCATATGAAATTAGTTTGTAGTGATAGTGGATTGAATATGCTAAGACATGTTTGCTCTGTTAACTTTGCACTGAGGTAAACATTATAACATGCCAAAGCGCTCAGCGTATGTACATACAAAGGATTACTAGAAAATGGTGGTCCTATTTTTAGATTTGAGCTTTAAGAACCGAACGAGATGTCTCGAGAGATGATATTTGTGACGAAAGTATGTTTATATGGTATTTTTGATACATAATAAGATTCGGAGCAATGATTCGGAGTTTTAGGAATATGTTTTAAAATCTACTTTGCATAAATAGTAAATTTAAATTGCGCACAATTCTTATTTTTGTAATCATTTTTTTAATTATATAAGGGGATCAATCGTTTTTAAAATTTTGTGTCCGTATCAGACAAATAGGTTATATTGCTTGAAATAATGTTTCACTAGCTGATCCGCGCGGTTTCGTTCTCGTAGCATAAAGTTATATAATATATAGTCTTCATAATATAGCCTATGTTACTCGTGCATGCAGTTTTCGAATGGTAAAACAATTTTTAAAATCGGTCTAGTAGTTTTTGAGCCTATTCCTTTCAACCAAACAAAACAAACAAACTTTTCTTGACCTCGTCGCTAGAAACTATAAATAGATGGATTGAATCGACAGATACCAATGATGATCGGCTGCGTCAGGAAAAGGCTGATCAGGTTGACCTACCGCGGAAGATGGGGGAGTGGGAACTACGAAGGCTTAGATCACATCCCATGCCTTCGCACCGCACCTCCCATAAATCGTTCAAAGGTTGGGATTTGTTGCTAACCATAACACGCCTGAGGTCTAAATGAAGAAACGATCGATACATTAAACGCTATAGAAACGTTCATTAGTATAGGATAATTCATGTGTTGGATTAATTCTATACAAAATTTCCATGTGTGTTATAGTCTATCGAAAGTTTCTTTGTCTAGTTCCCGTTGTTCGTTTGCCTCTCCCCAATACAAAAAGTTGACTAAACTCTAACAAAACTAGATATCAAATCAATACATGAAAAAGGCATTTAAGGCAGGCTAGCGTAGGACTAGGGTCCAATATTATGTGTATAATAATCGAAATCGTTCGGTTTGATCCCTATCGTTAAATAAAATACGATATTATGCGAGCTATTATGACCATTAAAGACGATATTTTATACCCAGTAAGCGTAGAAATCGCCATGGCCCGCATTTGTGGTTTGAAATATTTCCGCGTCCTTTTTAACTTCATCTCAATAAAGGTTTGTGGAATCCGTTTAGTTCAACCTTTGTTAGACCTCTGTTGGGTATTGAAATAAGCGAGAACGACTATAATATGTTTCTATTTCTATATCATGTGTTGTGTGGCAGTAACGAACTAATGAACCAAACCCATGCCTTGATGGTTTTATGAGTAAAAAACAGAAAAATGTATGAAACAAATGATGTCGAAAAGCTTCAACGACTTTCGAAGTAATCGTGGTTTGTTTTTAAAAATACGTCGCAGTTCTGTACAACAATTTCAATGTCTGTTTTCGTCTATTTACAAGTTCCGTTGTTAAAAAATGTATAATTATATTCGTCCTGCTCTTTACTAATTAACTAAAGAATTCTAAGTTTATTATCAGTCAATACTAAACTGTTACTTGTTTATTAAAGAATTTCCGGAACAATTTCAAAAGATATCTTATAATGCAATTAGACAATTCAATATGATTTATTACCTAATACCTATACCATATTTCTGTTGAATAATTTATTGTTTTTACCTGAAAATTACTATACGCGCCATACGCTGTTACTTGAACTCAACCTTACAAAATACCTGTAATATCTCCACGCTATACGTAAGAAATGAAAAATTGCATATCACCTTTAACTCGTCTTTTGTTTTATATGCTTTTCTGGATTTGTGTTGGTTGTATTAGTTTTTTGGGTGAAAATGTCACAATAAGTAGGATTTGGGTAAGCAATATTTACCGTTTTTTAAACGATAATTTTGTTAAAAGAGGGTCCCGTTCAATTGAGGGTTGCGTATTTCTTTTATTGTAGTTCTATCAACAAGTCTACATCTTGGATACAAATTTTATAAAAACAAGGTTAAACATGGCTAAATAATAATTTGTAGTCCCAATTAAAGTCGGACACAGCTTGCGATAACTAAAAGGAAATAAAATACATAGAATATACTATTGTGGTATACTAGTTTAGGTGGAGAAAACAAATTGTAGATGCTAAAAGGTTAAACTTATAATTATGAAGATTTTTAGCTAAATTCGAAATGTAAAGGAGAACGATCCAACACGGTTAATACGTAGGTTGTCTAAATGCAAAGTATATGCAAATAGGAGCTCTATTTGCTGAAAGGCAGTATTTGTAGTGATTATGTTCGGTTGTTAAGTTATTTGGACTAAGCTAGTAGTTAGATGAGGGATCGCAAGAAATCGACGGGAAATAAGAGTAATTGAAATGGTATCTATAATGTTTGTTGTCATGTTTTTCTTTCATTTATACTCAAGGAAAGCATTACTAGAAGCTAAGTTCATAAAAAAACAATACCTTTATATAATGTAATGTTAACATTCTATTGTCTTTGTTACTTTTATAATATTTGTAGGTTTGGACAATTTATTACATCTGGCTTCGTCGAGTTTCATAAAACTATTTCTATTACTAAAGTTCTAAATTCTGCAGCGATTGCTTTTTAGTTCTATTCAAATTTTAAACGTAATATGAATTCTGCTCAGCATACAGTACTTTGAATGTTATTCATATAAATATTTAGATGTTTTGTTATGCAAATAGCACGGTCGCGTTTTTCGCTAAACGGCGAATTTGTCAGTGCAAACCGTCGATAAGTATGAAAGTACGGTTATAAAGTTTGCTTTTACGAATCCTTTTAACTGGGTTTTGCATATTTGATATGACCGCGGTGTGGTATAGAAGTTGGTGTATGTATGAAGGCATGCTATCGTTACCATGCGTCTATATAGAACGGTTATTCCCGCCAAAGGCAGAATTCTTGACAGCTTTAAAGGCCTGTGGGAAATGAAGCCTGAGTAAGGCGTTTCTTTATATTAGAGGTAACTTTTTAAGGGCGTTTTATTTTACAAAACAAAAAATATTCCAAACACATTTTTACTTTAATTTCTTACAACAATTAGATGCTGGATCAAGTCTTATAGTAGACAAAGACTATCCCCCAAAATTGGCGCCTTTTTATAGAGGGTGGTGATCGACCACTACTACATAAATAACGTAACAATAAAATTTTATTGTGCCAAACATTACTAAAATTGCGAAGTGAAATGCTGAATATTATATGTTTATATTTTCGTGAATTCAAACCATATTTAACATTGAATATTGGTGTGATCGAGCGAAGAATAGACACTTTCTTCTTACAAAAATAAGCATTTACTTGTTGTTTTACATGATAATCGAGGAATGTTCTGTACTTTGAATAATCGACGCCATGAATACACTTGAAACTTAACGGACTGAGTGTGTGTGCGTGACATCTCCACAATATCTCACTTATTAGATGCTGGAGTTTGATCGAGCATACTCCATGAATATTATATTGGTTGACATGTATTGCGTAACGCCTTATAATACTGTATGAAAGTTTATGTGCAGTTTCTTTTCGTTGCCCTTAGAACGTTTTATAGTACGTTTGACTTGAATAACCTTAAAGTTGAACGGTTTGATCGTATATGCTTGAGTTTGATCCATGAATATTATATGAATGGTTTGGAATGTATATTCTGTAACGAATTGTTGATCGAGCGAAGCGAGGTCTTAAAGCTGAGATGGCCGGGCGATTGTATGATTGTATGTAAGTATGAAAAACTTTGTTTATCGATAACTTCAATATTGTTTATCCGATCTTGATTAAATTTCATAGGCGAAGTTTAGACAAAAGAAAATTTCGAGTCCAATGAGCATAATCGGTGGAAAGGTTACGAAGGTAGAGGCGGTCAAAAAGGTGAGTGTTTATCCGAGTATATCTGGAGTATGGTTTATCCGATCTAGATAACATTTTGTATGCAAAAGAGTACAAAATGAGAAAAGGAATATACTCAAAGCTTAACGACATCGGCGTGTATGCGTGACATGTCAATATCTCACTTATTGGATGCTGAAGTTTGATCGAGCGAACCTTCATCATTATTATGTGAATTGGATCGGGTCATATAATCTATGACGTATTATAATTCTGTATGAGGTATGGTTATGTGTACAGTTTCTATTCTTTGCCCTTAGAAAAATTATTTGTAATACAAACATACATATGTATGTATGCGTGACGTCTTCTGAATATCTCACTAGTTGGATGCTGAACTTTGATCGAGTATAGTCTTTTTGAATATTATATGAATTGGTTCGACATTTATTGTGTTATGCATAATGTGAAACGCCTTGAAAAGCCTTTGAAAAATCGCTATGAATAACAATAACCTTAAAGCTATCGGTCTGAGCGTGTATGCGTGTTCGCAATATCTCACTTATTAGTTGCTGAAGTTTGATTGAGCACCCTTCATGTTAATATGAATCGGTTTGAAGTGTATTATATAACATATTATAATGTTGAATGAAGATTACGTTATCTGAAATATTTATAATATGCTCTTGTATGATAAAAAAAATCCTAAAATTGTATAAGGCCATTAAATATTGTCACATTTTTCTGCATAATATGGCATAATGAATATGCTTATAATACGATGCTTGGGATTTTATTTGACCTGGGCCACAATAAAGGTAATTATAATTGGGAAAAATATTTACTTTTTTTTATAAACAAAAATTTTTCGTACGTCTATTTGTACATTAGGTTTATGTTATCACAAATTTATTATTCATACACAGTGATTTTTATGTAAATTCAAACGTGTATAACAATATTGTCGTTCAAAACAACGTCTATTACGTGCTCGGCTTGTTGCATCATTAAAATATTCTCTTTGGAAGCAACTTTCATTGAGGTTTCAACTCCACAAATGACGAACAATGGACGGGATTTTGTTAGAACTCGTCTATAATTCTTTCCGCCCTTATTTTTTCATTCCTAAGGGGATCATTAAAACATAAATTGACTTTGAAGGAACAAAGTAGTCTGAATAATTACGAGGAATAATTTAATTCGGAAATAAATTGTATTTGGATGGTTTTTTAATACGTTGGATTTATATCGATAGATAATAATATATAAACATATATAGATCTGAATATTAGTAGCCTGAAAACTATAACATGGTAAAAACTATGAAGGTTTTATTTCGGTAAAATCATTCGATTATGTTCTTTAGATCTCTTTTAAAATTTTTTTAACTTAAACATCGACACAATGAAAATCGATTACAAAAAGTTAAGATGACACTTAGCAAATTGTTTTCTGTTCGCAGATTAATAACTTAAAAGTTCGTAAAGATATGTTTTATAAATTGTTTCTGTTCACGGTGCTAACTTTTCCAATAGTATTTCCTGGAAGAAATTGCTTATAGCAATAAGGCCACCTTTTATCTCTATTATTAGATTTAAGTTCTTTTCTTTGTATCTTTTTATTTAATGTGTGTGCAATAAAGATATATTTCATTTTCATTTCTTATTTCACTTTTACTTAAGAAATTATTTGATAATCTGCACTAATTACGTTCGTAGTGTAACCTAAAGTCATTAAATGACGTGGTAATCGCGAGTATCAGAGTCGTTAGTGTTAAGGACTATTAGATGTGACGCCTCGAGTGAACTAGCACTTATCTGCATATTGCTGTTACGAAACTATCTTGCTGTTGACTTCGTGAAGGTTTTCCTAGTTAAGGAGGAATATTGCATTTTGTATGATCTAATAGTATGTAAATCTAATACATTTTAGTGTTGATATGAAACTATCTCGATGTTTCTTATTTGTTCTTATCTAACCTCTTAACCTTTAGGTTGCTGATTACCGTTTTTCTCTAGAATAAAATAAGTTTTCTGTTCATTTTAAGTATACGTTTAAATTATCATTTTGAATTTTTTTAAAGTGTTACATTTGTTCAATAAGAAAAGAGTTCAAATTTTTTATTTCAACTTTTACTTTTACTTGGACTTATTACTATTTCTCCAACATTATTTTCATGCACATTATTCCAAATGTTTTGCTGACATGTTACAATTACCAGCTGTAATGTACAGCTTGTAGGAATGTAATTTATTGCCAAACGTATTGTGGAAAGTGCTAATAACGCATCTATTTGCATACTAATCGATTTTACACTTAATAATTGACAAATAAATTAACGATTTGTATGTATTGGTCAATGTTGACTGATTTTGATGAATTGAGATTGGATTTTGAAGCAAATTAATAAGATTTTTCATGATGTGACTTGTGCAGCTGTACTAGTCTATCGCTGTACAAAATAGATGTATTTCTATGCAAGGATAGGGGTGATCGACGATTCGATCAATTGTTTAGTACGTGTTTATAAGATGGAATAGAAAATGTTGACAGTTTCGTATCAATAGTTCAGCTTAGATAGTTACCGTACACTGTGCTAATAATGTTTTACTAATCAGAAAATGCGGAATTTAATTTCTATTGTAACATGTTTCTGAAACATTCCCAACGAAACATAGCGCTAGTTCGTATCAAACTGTATCTATAAACAAAAGGATATTGAAACAAATAACTTTTCATAGCTTTATTCCGATATGCTTTCGAAATTCCCTGTAGAACATTCCAGAACGAAAAGTTTTGTTTTACGTGTGATAGTATTCAAAAACTAACATATCGCACTTTCACGCGCCTCACATTTTTACTCATTACCATAAATGTATTGTTAAGATACAATCACTAAAAAAACTCGATAAATATGATGTATGAAATAACGAAATGATTGGTATGATTGTAATTAAGAAAGTGAAGACAATTAGCGTGGGTAGAGTGTGCACACCGATACGCATCGCGCTAGGCATTGATCTAAGATAGTTAAAGACATAATGTAGGGAACTAATTCAATTTCCCCGAAGCTCAGTTTTGTACGATTTTGTTATCGTTTATCGAATGTTATGAATTCGAAAAGGAGTTGAACAGAAAGGGAGAGGAATGAGATGGGAATATAGGCCTCTGTACCCCCAGCAGAAAATCGGCGTGAAGCAGTGCAACTCACGCAGATTTTCTGCTAGGGTGGCAATTACACCGGTGCGAGCTTGACCCAATCGTGCAATTCTCGGCTGCCACTCTTTTATCGCTAAAGATGTTATGCAGCAGAATTAGCCTCTGTCGCCTCTTACGACACCCCCGGGTAGAAATGGGGTGGTGAGACACGTATTCTAACTCATCGCCACACGAGGAATATTATTTATTTATTTCGGGGTGTTTACAATATAAGGGCAAATAAAAATGACACGCAACAGGAAAATTCTAAAGGATTAGTTTATATCTTTGATACTTTTTATACGATCAAATATTCATAAGACGCGTTGTGTCGTGAAAAAATATTTCTAGTTTCCGAAACATTCATGGCGGTTTTATTGGATTATCAGTCTTTTGTTTTATAGCAGTTTGTACGAAAAAAGGAACCGGATATATGACTTGGTACACCAAGTAATATTTGGAGGCGTGTTTCGAAAGATTTGTAGGTACTATACATAGAAATCGTTTTATTCTTGCGGCAACGTTTTTCATATTCATACAAAATTTGTCATAAATATTAATGTAGGTGGCGCAACTGGGAACGCGTGTTAGTTCTTGTCATTTGTAATACTAACTACCTGAACTAAATTATGTTGGTAACAGAAAAATAGAGGGCGATTTGATGTTTATATTAAGTGATATATATAATATTAATATACATTTGAGTAAAACATCGGAACAATAAAAATAATATAGAAAATAATAATAGAAAATAAACACGAAAGGGATTTTTTATATGAGTTGTAAATTACTCCTTCAAAAATATTTAAGGTTTTGCAATTCATATTAATCGTTAAATTGGTTACCAATAAATTTGTAAGTTTAGTACTTTCATCTAAATAAATGGCTTAAATAAATATTAGACAAATGTAAAATAAATATTATAACTATATTATAAATATTATTTATATCCATGATAACATTTCAAATTAAAATTTGCACGCCTAGTGTGCAGGCAGGATGTATAAGGCCTTATCAAAACTAACCACCAATTGTATAACTACATTCTTCCTATTTTTTGATATGTATCTCGTTGATTTCTAAGTCTGTTGAGCATCCTTCCGATTACATCTCACTTTCCCCACTTACATAACGGCCCTTATACCACCAGAAAATAACTCATAACTGGTATGCTTTATAATAATGCTTTCCTCAGGCGCAGTAACAGTCGGCTAAGTATGTGGAGCAAACAAGCAGGGTTTTAAAGTATTTATACTCGCGATAAAGAATGATTGATACATTTGAATTAAGTTATTGAAATGTTATAATCTTAATGTGAGCAGATGCCACACACCTTACGAGATTCGGTACAACACTGCTTCACGCTAATATTTTGCTGACGGGTGGCAACTACCCCGGTGCAAGTTTGACTCTACGCAAGCAATGCATTGTTCCCAGTCTTAAAAGATGAATGATTTCTCTTGATACAAACCGAATTAAGTTTCTATTGATACGGTGTTTATGTTAAACGTCCGTTGTTTGTCTCTCTATGTTCATCTTATGGAATGTCCTTGCTGAGTTTATACTTTATACTCATAGTAAAGTCTGAGCTTCCTTCCGATTACATCTCACTTTCCCCACTTACATAAACGCCCTTATACCTCAGCAAATAACTCATTTAACTGGCAATTATGCTTTCCTCAGGCGCAGTAACAGTCGGCTAGGTATGTGGGCCGAGCAATCAGGGTAAGACGCAGTGCTAATGGTATAATGAAATCATTTCTTCCTCGCTTACCATAATGTGTTTATTGTATTGTATTAATTGGATTGTTTAGTATGTTCAGTGCATATAAGGGATATGGAGGCAACTGGTTCCTGACGTACAGTTTTTTTTACTAATTCGGAATTTATATTATTATAAGTATTTGTAATTTTTTAACGCCAGCGCATTTGTAGAATTTTAAAGTCTAAAAGATTCTTAAAAGAAGTTCACAATTATTTTTTGTATGTAGTTATATCTATATTTGTTTACATTACATAATATTTCTTATAACGAGATTCATACTAATTACCTAAGTAACGTAACATATAAATATGAATGTTCATAAAACTTTGGATACATCCGTCGAAACGCGCCATTCATCAAAATTATCTGATCGTGCTATATATGCTGGTATCGGATATAGGACTACGGTAATTTATATACGGATTTATCGTAATGAAACTGATTATTTCATATTCATTTGGCTATATCGTGTATTGCTGATATATTTTTTAGATTTTTAGAACTAATTGAACCATGTAATTTTTTAGAGTTTTGAAAATCCTCTAAATTTAAATGATCATGCGTTTTTTTGGGATTTTGGGTGTTGCATTGTTATTTAAATATTCTAAAATGTTTTCTTATGTTAACAGTCTCTGTTGTACTATTCTTACTCACTCTTTCTAAGGTATATTCAACAGTCCCTATTCTACATATTTTCCTTCATTCGCCTTATAAATGTATTTATTCGTTTGTTCCAGAAGTATCGGTGACGTACAAGCGCGGGCTGCCGGTGATCACAGTACCGCTGCCTTCGCGCCGGGAAAAATGCCGTTTTACACTGCGCCCTGTGTCGCAGACCGTCGGAGATCTACTGGAACAGGTGACAAATATATTAATGTTTATCATGTCTCTATTTGTTTTATTCTTCTTGTATTCTGTTTGAAAGGACATATATGTCAAAGTCAAAACGTTTATTTTCCAAATTGGTCTCTCTCAAGGCGCTTTTAGAATTTTATGAATCAGTCTCTCGTTGAGTTATGTTTTTTGTTTATACGTCGTATATTTGCTCATGTACCCATTATAAAGAGGAATAATTATTACTAACATGTTTACTGTTTTTTTTTTTTTTGTAATATCAATTCGTTACTATGTATAAGTAACAGTTTCTTCCATTGCTATAAAGATAAAATGTAACATTTGCGTGATAGTTTTGGATTTACAAATTGATATGTCCAGTACCTAAGCCCAGTTGTGTTATTTAGTTTAATCTAGGCATTATGAGTTGTTGAACTTTCCTCATGTTAACACGGTATATGTTTAATTACGTCTGTTCTACACCCAGACTCATATACAGTGGACAAAGGGAATTCATTCCCTAAGCGAATAGTGGCTCCTAATAAACTTTCATTCTATTTCACAAAGCAACGCCACGCAAATTGCTTTTACTGCTTCGGCGATAAATCATTTCGTGAACCAAATACGTTAAGCGTTTGCGGTTCACCTCTTACCGAAATCACTGAAAATCTGTTCGCCGAATATCGCTTTTTCATTGAGCGGTACAAGTTGGAAGTTGGAAGGAATTGGACAATTATGTTAGCCTTTGGATTTCAACATTATTTGTCAAAGAAAGTGTGAATGGAGGGCAAGTTAAATGTTTTCAGCCGATTAAGGACGGAGATAGCTCATTGAAATAATCATAAGAAGATCAAAAAAGGGAATTAAGTTTCTATTAATATGGTATTTATATTTGGCAACCACACTCATGTTATGTGCTCCTTAAGTTTTATTCTAGCTACGTGTAAAAGTTCACTTTACACGTAGCTAACGCATAACATAACATAAGTGGAGATATTCGATCTCGGACCAATCTTTCTTAATAACTAGATTTTGGCTCATGTTAGCTTCTGAAAGACGTCTGAAAAGATTCAGTTTCATTCCTTGCATTTTAAATAAAGCTTTAGTAGAGTGAGATATAACTGAAATTTATTCAAAATCCTGACTGAATAGATGAGCTTATAGATTTGTTTCTAGTATGATGTTATGTGATAAGAGATCAATAAAATTGAAATATTCTAAAATTACTATTTTTCATTTATTTTTCGTAGCTTAAAGCGGAGGACCGCGGCGTGGAGCGTGCGGTCGCGATGGCGGCTGACGAGCGAGTGCGCATCGCGGCCAGCGACACCGTGGAGGCGCTCTTGGAGAATGACTTCAGGCTCGTCATCAATGATACGGAGTATTATGTGAAGAGTCCGCCGCAGGTAAGGTTTAATCAATAAACTTTTAATCAATGATATTATATAACTATACATATGTTACTAGCACGCTAATTTTCAGATCTCAAACGGATACACGTATATCCACACTCCCTTGGTTAATTACCGATTCTTGACAGAACTTTACATAGCTACGGTAGCTTCGTTACGACTGAAAGCTATAAAATGCTTTCGTGTGTATTTATAAAATAGACAAACTATTAGGAAAATAAATTATGGACAAAAATGAAAACCAATTTAATTTAATTTGATCTACCAAAGTCTTTTGACTTATAGTTTTGATAAAAATATGCTCCGCCGCGTGACCAGTCCGCTGTTGGTGATAATTTTTAATTCGTAGTTCAAAACTTTACTTGACTCCCAGTACTGCAGCGTTTGGTTAGTTGCCAAGCAACGACAATTTGTCAGTAGAAGCCACTTGAAAATACCATCTTGGCCAAGACAAAGCAAGTTTCTGTCTAATTAACAAAAAGCGAAGTCCTTTTTTGCGCACATTTCGAAGTTCAGAATTGCGATAATCGGTCGATAAAGAAACTGACCGCACCTTATATTGCTAACTCACTAATCGTTTACCGATCGGGGAGTGTAACTAGCCATGAGCCATGATCGCAGGATACCCGTTTGCAGTTATCTATACGGGATATCGACTTAATGGCTTTTAAAATGATACCGCTTGACGACATATGTGAAAAATGTGTCGTTTGATATATATTTTATTCTGTTCAGTCAGATATTTTCATTTTTTTTTGATGATCCTATGTTCACGGAGAAACAAAGACTTTCCCTAGTCAATAGTTCACATGATACGAAATTTTATACTATTACTTCGTTTTTTGAGGATATATCGAGAGAATAAGGCAACAGACATGGTAAAATGGAATCATAATGTTACAACGATGTTATGACGTTATGATGAATGGGATAGAAAGATATTAGAATTCGTTCGATGGTATACCATCATACACTGACAGTTAGAATAAGAGTAACTAGTCAAGGACTTAATACAGTTAATTATAACGCGATTTATTATAATCCTGTGTTGATTCCGTTAATTAATTGTTATAATAACATTAGTAAACACTACAAACATGCCTTAATTACATGATAATCTATTATCTATACACAGATATCACTCTCAACCCAACTGGAGTAATCCGCTGCTTGATCAATTTCAATAGGAATTACATCTCAATCTATTGTATAATATCTCTATTTATCTTTATTTATTATTAGACAATTGTAAGGATTAAATATTGACATATCAGTTTCATTTAAACTGGCATTTCGAGAGAAAACTCTTTCTTCATTCATTTAGGTTTTAAAATGTCTTTAAATGCTCAGAAATTTGTAACTTATAGTGCAAAGTTCATCACTTTAAGTGTTTTAGTTTTGATTGTATTTAGTTCAAAATTCTTAAAGCAGTATTTTATTTAAAACGTTTATTGTTCAAGTTTGAATTACGAGGTCAAAATCGCGGGACAAATGATGACAAGAAAATCAATGGTTGTATGTTTAAACAATTGTATTAATAATAATAGTAAATGAAATAACGATGCCTTAATTACATTGTAATCTCTCAATTACCTATATATTACGAGTGTTCAGCCCTAAGCAACCGCAATAATCCGCCGCCTAATCAATTTCAATGGCAATTATATCTCAGCTAATTGTACGGCTTGCCTACGGGAGCATTGAATATCGTGATTTATCAGTTTCATTGGATGTTTCATTTATCCGGCATTTCTATCGAGAAACTGGATTCATTATTACCCGTTTATTAAATGTTAGTCTCAGAAATGTTTCATTTTTGCAGTTTGCATCGTTTATTATCGATGTCGGTGATTCAGGTGTTTTAATTCATTCTAAACGACTTCTTTAGTACTGAATAATATCACTACGTAGGTAGTATAAAGCAAATGTATGCTTCGATGTTACTACTGGACCGATTTTAAACATTTTTTTGCCATTCGAAAGCTACATTATCCACGAGCAACATAGGCTATATTTTATAATATACATATAACATTATGCTACGGGAGCGAAGCCGCGCAGATTAGCTAATAATAGATAAAGTGATCAAGAGAGATTAATATGTATACAACATGAACATGTAAATTTACGAGCATAGAAATTCTAGGACCCTAAGCTTTACTTACAATGTAAACGTCTAATAGAAAATAGTTGTTAAAAACATTGCAACGCAAACCTTTGAGAATAACTTTGTTTAAATGTAGTTGCAAGATTAGTTATATTTGTCTTCCGTCCTATCTACACAGCAGTTTAAAATAACAATGGCAAAGACAAATGTTTTCTAAAATTATTGTATAAAGGTAGTGTGTAGGAGAAACTATATTTATTACAAACATTCATTTCGAAGCACGAAATTCTCCGAGTAAAGGGAAAAATACCTCCTATAAAAATATTCTCTAACACAGCTGATACTGAAATTTGATTTCAACAGATAAAACGCCGTCCGCCATTTTATTTGCGTTCGACGTTCTATTTCCCGCGCGATTTACCTTTTTCTTATAACCTGACTATGGTTATTAAGTCATTCAGCCAGGCTTGATTAAAAATAAGGTTGCCACTAATTATGGACGCAATTACGTTAAGTAGAGCCAGGACTTTAAGTGCTTTGTGTAATACGGTTTAAAATGATGTCGTTGCGTCTAAACAAAAACTTTTTTAATTAGTAAATGAGGTCCTAGAATTTATTTTACGTTAAAAATATATTGTATAAATATATTTGTATAAACGTTCAGACGTAAATTATATGCAGCTATTAGCAAAATGTTTTGTTATCTATTTTATTTAAAATTTATTAATATTATACGTCTTCCGTGTCAAATTTAATTTTTATTTGTAGGTATACATTTTTGAATATTATATTTTCGGAAATGTACGCAAAATTATTTGAGTGTAACATGTTACGAAATAACAGTGTCCCATATTTGAAATGTATTCAAGTTGCTTACATAAAATTAAAAATTCGTGAGAGAAAGTTTGTCTCTTTTGGTTGAAATTTTAATTAACTACTTAATATATTGCGAGCGGGCGGTGCATCAAAGTGGGCTAGCAGAGGACAAAGACTGTCTGAGCCTAAAACGTTTTGCTAAATAATTCAGAGCCGCTCTTTTAGTATTTCTGGCTCAGGGAAAAATAAACGACCGTCTATTTTTAGCTTTTTATCATAGCAGATCAAATTAGCAGACGCGTCGTCTTAGATTAAGGGTCCTCTTGACGAGAATATGGCTTTGTTTTCGTATGACAAATTAATTATGCTTTGTTTTGTATTTATCCACACTTCCACGTTTCGTAACCGTAAACGTAACCACACCTATTTCTTGTACTGAAATAGGCGGGGTTATACAAACATTTGGCTCTCGCAGTGATAATTCGTACTCCATAAACATATTTCCGGATTGCTCTTAAGGGATAGATTGCGTTTATAAGGGATATAAAGAAAATGATCTCATAATTTACTAGTATTTTTAAGTAAAGATTTATATTACAAGGTTGGTATTATTATACTTTATACTTTGTATTGATACTTCTTGATGTGTTGAATTGGGTGAATATGTTTGTCTTTATATAAAAGTTAGTATTATTAAGTTTTTGATGTTTGTGTTTTTGTTTTGAGTTTGTTTAAGTTAATTTTAGAATGTTTTTTTTTTTCATTTTTATGTTGCTCTTATTTGAGTGCTGTGTACGTTTTAAAAGTTTTTATAGGTATTTAATAAATAAATAAATAGATACACATATAAGACACTAACTGTGCCGGTTTCACCCGCGTATATCTCCCCGTCCCGTGGGATTTCCGGGATAAAAAGTATCGTATGTCCTTTCTTGGGTTTCGAACTGAACAAAACTTCATTCAAATCTGTACACTGGTTTAGGCATGAAAAAAAGACAGACGCACATAATATTAGTTAGAATTAACGGTCTCGACGTTATAAAACAATTAATGGCAGTTATTTAATTTATTAGTAAGAATGAACTGCCGATTTAAAATGTGGCGTTATGCTGCAAAATTCACCATATCGAATCGCGAAAAGGCGTGATCATATGATTAAAACTTCCACTAGCTTAAGAAGAAACGAAGAAATTTAATATTTAATTAAGTTTTTCACTTTTTCAACAATACAATATCTAAAGCGGAACAATTGAAAGACAATTTTCAAACTAAGTTTAATGTACTTCAAAACTATAGAACCGTAATGCAGTGAACGAAAAATGTACGAACGAACTTACTTAAAATTAACGAACTTAAATGCCTTAGCTGTGAAAGAAATAATTCAGCCAAGAGTCTTAAATAGACTCTGCTCGAGGGAGCCATTTGTGGTTGACATTTGGCAAACTAGCAGTTCTCAATAAATAAAGCTTGTTTTTCTAGCGACAGGCCAGGACCATGACGAGGGGTCGACTTCCAATATAGTAAGACTTGTCAGGCCTATTTTGTCTAGCAAAATATTTACTTAAGGCTTTAATAATCCTCGGTATTTCTTTAGAAGATAAATAAAACGGTATAGAATTCTTAAAATTACAAAACTAGCTTTTACTTGCATTTGTGTTGCCAGTCAGGTCTGCAGTGCCTTATCAAGGTGTAATAGGAGTTGCATCATACAAGTTTCAGCTTGCCTTAAACACCTCCCGACAAAATGAGCTTTTTAAAAGATAAAAATAGTTTTAGTATTTTTTTTGAGTTTGTTTTAACGCGAGTACTTTTCCATATTTAATCAAATTACTTTTTAAAGGATTTATAACGGGGATTTTCATCTCCTGACAGTTGTCTAACTGTCATCTCAGTTTTGCGTGACTACGCTCGCTGTAAAGTCGAAACGTCGGGTTAAATAATAATGTAAAATAATGTATAAACCGCGATTAAAAAGGATCCTTTTATTTTTATTCAAAAATAGTTTTATGTTTGGAAAAAGGCGTTCCAAATTAGCGAAAGCAAAAGTAGAAGTGCAAATGATTTCCGCGTTAATTGTTACATCTAATGAGGTCAATCTACTAATGAGGTTTTGTGGTAAAACGCTATAGTTATCCGACTGAATCGCTATTAATTCTTTCTTAATGGCTTTGTTTCTTTTAATGATACTTGTATATAACAAGAGGTATTTGATTTATAACTTCCCATATTTTTTATGGACTGAAGAGACTAGTTTAAACTTTGTATCCACTTATGTTTCCGAAACCTTAAAAATTTTATGTGTTCATGGATAATTGGAGTTATTAATTAGTAAATCATTTATAAATTGATTAATGCCAGTCATAATGTAGTGCAACTACGTAGGTAATATTAATTTAGACTATGCTGAAAACGATTATAGTAACAAAGTACTTATCTTCGAATGGTATGTAAAAAGACTTTCAAAAAGACGAGTCATTATGGCATCAAATCTTTGGGCAGTTAATGGTAAGCTCCGATTTGATGTAAAACTTTGTATTGATACTTCTGGATGGAATTTTATATTACGAACTACCTGTCGACGATGTGTGTGATAAAAATGTTTTTCTTCAAAAAAAAAATAATAAGACCTCTGTGAAAGTGTTTTAATGCAAGCAGTAACCATTCATGACGAAGCTGTTACCAAGTAAAAAAACGTTTCATTAAAACTTTTCATTTCGCTTATTCGGGTGTAAGCCAAACTTGGCTTACATGTGTACACGGACTTTATTTCGAAATATGTATATTACTGCGCCAACAAGCTTACAAACCTTAATTAAATTCTGTTAAATAGGCCGCGAGTAAGCCGTCAAAATTAATCTCAAAAAGGTATATTTGCCGCTTTATATAAAGGGATCACGCGATGGAACACGAAACATACTTTGATTTTTATTAAATTTGTTTATGATTTTTATTGCTTTTTATCCGACATGTTAACGTTACTTGTTGCATGAATTTAAACCAATTTAAAATCGTCACACGCTGAATATAGATAATAGCCATATTTAAAATTAAAACCATGCGTTACATCGAAGAAAACTAACTAATATAATGATATTTAATCTCGAAAAATATTTTGCGTATCAATAATAAAAATCACCCTAATTTAGAACCTGTTTTGTCTATGAAGGCAATTGACAGCTACCTCGTTTTTAATCTGTTTTTTCAATTAATTCCTGAATTAAATTTACATTGCAAATAAACTGATCAATAAAGTAGTTCACATAGGGTCAGGCTCGCGCTGGGGAAATAAAAGGCCTTACACGGAAGGTCAGCCTTATGTTGTAGCACATTTATTTTATGTGATGTGTCCTTGAAATACGGGTGGTGAAAGGCTGGTGACAAATAACGGTTTACGTTTTGGTAGAAATCTAGGTGGGATTTTGGATAGGCAAATCCAATGATTTACGATTGCCCTTGAGGCGTAATATATAGCATGTGATTGTTCTATGACTATGTTTTCAGAAGGCTTATTAACTTTTATTTTTGTTCATTTGACAAGCTTTCTGTAGTAGATGGAAACCATGCGGATGGAAAAATATATTTACACGAAATATACCTGCTACCAACTAGTATGGTCATGTGATTTAAATATATAATATAATGTTTATGTTTTATAAACTCAAATGCTATATTTAAACCATATATATATATATATATCACATGTGAATTTGTAAAATATATTTAATCTATTAACTAGATGTGAAGCATCTCTTCTTTATAAAAACTAGGTGATCTGCGGCTTCGCTCCCATAGCATAATTATATATATAGCATATAATATATAGCCTATGTTACTCGTGAATAATGTAGCTTACGAATGGTAATTTTTAAAATCGGTCCAGTACATTATGAGTCCATTACAACCAAACAAACAAACAAAGTGTAAAAACACCAAAAATAGGGCAACACCATCCCTTTGTCTCGAGCGTTGCAAAATAGACAATTTTAAGGTAGCGCTCACAATCGCGTGTTGTCTAACTCGGTTCGTTAGGTGAGCAAGTCGATTGTATTCAGCGTGGCAACGAGCCAATACCTCTTGCTCTTGAGGTATCGCAAATGATGACGATGTTTTGTCTACGCTGTTTTATTGTTGTGGATTTATGAAGTTATGACGAGCAGGAGACCGTGTATTTTGTGCACAACTAGCTAATGCTCGTGATTTTAATTAAAGGTTTCTCCATGTATTTTGTAGGCAACTCACTAATGCCCGTGGTTTTGTCAAATTTATTTTTACGTGGTTGTTATTGTCATATCATAGGGAAGTTACAAAAAATATTAGGTACAAAGTATAGCGTACATGTGTTATTCTGCGTATGTGCTTTATTACTATAAAGTTTCATTCAGATTTTTTTCGGTTTACTGTATCACTGTAAAGTTTCCTCCATAAGTTTCCAACATAACTTTCACATTAATAATATCAATAGGATAGCATTAACAATCGCGTGATGTCTAACTCGGTAAGTCATTAGGTGAACAAGTGGATTGTATTCAGCGTGGCAACGAGCCAATACCTCTTGCTCTTGAGGTATTGCAAATGATGACGATGTTTTGTCTATTCGTTGTTTTATTGTTGTGGGTTTATGAAGTTATGACGAGCAGGCGACTCTAAGTATTTATTACATACTAAAGCCCGTGGTTTTGCTCAATTTTGTTTTACTTGGTTGTTATTGTTATATTATAGGGAAGTTACAAAAATTTATTAGGTACAAAATATGGAGTACACGTGTTTTTCTGCGTATGTGCTTTATAACTATAAAGTTTCATTCAGATTTTTTTCGATTTACTGTATCACTGTAAAGTTTCCTCCATAAACTTTCACATTAACAATGACAATAGGATTTTAAGATAGCGCTAACAATCGCGTGTTGTCTAACTCGGTAAGTCATTAGGTGAGCAAGTGGATTCTATTCAGTGTGGCAACGAGCCAATACCTCTTGAGGTATCGCAAATGATGACAATGTTTTGTTTATGCTGTTTTATTATTGTGGATTTATGAAGTAATGACGAGCAGACTGAACCATTATTACGAGTTTTGTACGTGGATATTTTGTATCTCGATGTCGTCGCGTTTGAATCAGAAAATAATGTGATATGAATTCTGAGCTTAATATCAAGTTGTACAGAATTTTACGTAACAGACAACGAAATTGCCATTCGGATATAAATGGGAATATAATATGATATTCTATTATAATAATTCTACAGTGTATTTCTATATTTAGTAATTTTATTATATTAGAACGGCTAAATAAAGGTCGTATACCTTTATTTATCCGTTTTTAACTTTTAATTGGAATAAGACAAAGTGTGTGAGACATCATCGATTTTTTTTATTAATTTGAAATAGATGTTAGATACCTACTATTTTGTGTGGAATTATTTTGAAACTATATAAGTACAGCAGTCTTTTATGGTTCAGAGCCGATAGATCGCTTAAACGTATATAAGTCTGGACTAGATAATAAGACATAAAAATTCTAAAAAAGATCACTCACAATAACGGATATTGTGAGTGACCGTACCAGTTATTTGAAGGTATATACATAGGTAATCAACATGAGTAATTTTTAAGAAGGTTCTCATTAATATGTTTCAGGAGCGCCTAAGTGCCGAAGAGATAACTCGGCTCAGCGACGTACGGAACCTGGTGAACCAACTCTACGAGGCTTTGAATGTTCGGGAGCACCAGATCAAGAAGGAGAGGGAGCTACGGGCACAACTAGAGAAGCTCTCCACTGAATTGCAGCCGTTGGAAGAGGTCAGTATTTCATTTAAATTCCACTTCGATATGTATGGACTTTTTATAGTTACGCCCGCAGAAAGGATCGTTCATGAATATGTAAGACGCGGCTTCATAAGTAATTTGAAAGTATAGACTCTTTTGCACATTATAATCTTACTATGTACTGAGGTTATATAAGGAATTTGGCATCAAATTATAGTAATAATAATTATTTTACTATAAATAAACTTTGCTACGTTTAATCTAGGAGTAGTCTGGTGCTGGGTTTTGCTTTAAAGTTAAAAAAATTAGGATATTTCATAACGAAGAACGTTAAAAAAAATAAAAAGTTGTTTATTTTCTCACACTTAATAAGACATACAAAGTAATATTTTGACAGATTATCTAAAATTAAGTGCGAGACTGGTGCCTAATAGGCAACCAAATACTATAGGTCACCAAATGTTCAATGTTAAATTTTTATTTATTTAAGGTTCACCAATATTCGTTTACATAGTTTACATGGGTATGATTAACATAATTCAACATAGATAGTTACAATGCAACGAACACTTATATGTAAACACAACATCCATAGATAAGTTAAGTTAGTTTGAGAGTACCTCAAGGATCTTGAATATTGTACCCCCGAATCTAAATTCCTTTCCAGAAACGCATGTCCCTCGAAGTAGAGACCACTCGTAAGACGTCCCTGCTCACGTGGGTGGGTCTCGGTCTCATGGGCGTGCAGTTCGGGGTGCTCGCCCGCCTCACCTGGTGGGAGTACTCCTGGGACATCATGGAGCCGGTCACGTACTTCGTCACGTACGGCACGGCGATGGCCGCGTATGCGTACTTTGTACTGACTAAGCAGGTGCGTGGATGTGGAATAATATAATTAGTGGGCCGCGGTTTAACTTCGTCGGACTTTAGGGTAAAGACTATCCTATGTCATTCCTGTGGTTTCATAGAATCTTTGTATAAAATTTCCCCCAAATCCGTCCTGAAACAAACACACTGAATTGAAGAGAAACAAACCCACAAACAAATGAACAAGCAAACAAACAAACAAACCTTTCCTCTTTTATTAGTATAGATTGTCGTTTCATGAGGAATCATGTAGGGCAGCTGCTGTATAACATCTAATAGGTAGACCAGCGCTGTTTGCCTGCAGCCAGCATGATGCCGAGGTTGGACCTTTTTGTGGCACTTGTGTGCATATTATGTATATAAATCACCATGTAGCTACACAATTGTTTCAAATAAAACTTTCTTTATTCCTTATATAAGGTTTAAGAACTTTATTATTTCTCCAAGATTATTATTATAGTAGTTATATTTAATGTTTTATATATTGACGATCATAAGTGTTATTTATAACCTAAATGAGCAATAAAGAATTGAATTGAATTGAATTGAATTATCTTACAATTATCACTTATGAGAAATACTTTACTAATAAATTATGTATTATATTATACAATGATTTTCGTTATTATAATATAATTATACTAAATTCTTTAGCTATAAATAAAAGTGTTTTATTTATAGCTAAAGAATGAACAATGAACCCAAACAAGTAAATGATCATATTTTAGTTAGTTTTGCATCAATCAAAAATTACAAAATTTGGTAATTATTGGATGCATATAGCTTTGACTTCGACCCATTGTATAGAAATTTCTGAAGCATACAGCCGCCGTCTCGCAACCGTTGATCTATGAATAAGCTAGCTTACATCGGTCTGAATGTGGAATATTAAATGATATATATTTTAGGGGCTGAGTCGAAATATCGACCCATTTCTTTAACGAAGTTTATGTCAAATTAAGTTAATGCTTCGTCTGCAGGGATAATAATAATTATGTTATGTGACTTAACTCTCCGATCAAAATCATTCAGATGTTTTGTAACTTTGAGTAAAAAAACAACTGAACGTCTAAACAAATGAATAATATGCTTAATAATACTACAGGTAGAATACATTATATTATAAACATTAACGTTTATATTAACGTTATATATTAACGTTACGCCTTACTGATGATCTGAAATTATTATATTTGCAGGAATACATCTTGCCAGATGTAAAAGACAGGCAGCACCTAATTACGTTGCACAAAAAGGCGAAAAAGATAGGACTCGACATCAACCAGTATAATCAACTCAAAGATGAGGTAAGGAAGATTTTATCTTTAGCTATAAAATTCCCGTTGATGTGTTAAAGGAAAGTCCTAGACATATAAAATTAAGTGAACGAGAGGTGAGCCCACTCATGTTAAGCTCCAGTTTTGAGCATTGTATGAGACTGTGCATCAAGGCATTTTATATATCAATGGTTACAACATATCAAATCGAAACATTCCAATTAGTTCTCTGTAAAAATACACCTTATTGTATATCTTAGCAAACATTATATTTACTTTAATTATGTCTCGCAATTATTTTTCATGTATTTCAGATCGACAAACTTCAAAAGGACTTGAATCGCCTCCGCGACCCCCTCCACATCCATCTCCCCCCACCGCTGAAAGTCGAAGAGAAACGATCTCCCCTCACCAAGATCAAAGACATGCTAGAGGAGACCACCAAGAAGATCAAAATCACGTAATACAAGCTGACTCCAACGTGTCTATGGACGCGTAAAAATAGACATAGTTGTTGAATTTGAACGCATTTTTGAATTTCGAATGTGTATCGTGTAATGTATAATCTGTCGAAAACTGAACCATCGATTCTGGGGTTATAGTCTATGCTATAACATAATCCGAGTCTGCGGTTTCAACTTATATTTTTGTACCTTTAGGACCCTCCATTTTCTACCTGTCCCTGTTTTGTTATTTCCATCATTAATCTTTTAAAATTTTATTAAACAAATTGTCAAATATTGTTAGATAAAGTTGTTTTTGCCCAGTTCAACTAAAAAAGGCCTAAAATCCATAAAATAATTATTTTCTTACACACGGTACACATTTAGAAAACACAAAGAGATTTAGGCTCACTTTCCTGTTAATACATTGTTGAAGTTGTTTTACCAAATAACTAGATAGAGGCTTGCCAATACGGATACATTTTTAGTTAAAATAAGACATAACGATACATTAAATAAATAGCATTTAGTTAAGAAGTTGACCAAATGTTAACAATATAGTCGGAACACAATTAAAATATAACAGTAACTTTTTCATTATTATTCTTCAAATATTTTAACAGTATTATGTTTAGCAACGTATTATTGGAAAATAAACTTTAAGATCATCGTATAAGAGCGTTTTTACACATTTGACTTTCGTAATAAATGAAAAAATAATGTGAGTGTATCAAATTGTAGTAAAGAAAGAATTGCCCATTATTCACAGTGCTATGGTAGTAAATATATAGCTAAACATGAACTCATTAAAATATTACAAGTTTTTGTAACATCTATCAGCAATCGAACTACATTTTAAAGCTGTAAATTACATCACATTCGTCCATACTTAATTTTTCTCTATAAAAACTTTTTACACGTGAAAATTGTTCGGGTGGGTAACAAATACCTTGGTATTAAGTACATCATTAAACCATCGTCCTAGGATTTCTTTTGCAGGATATTTCATAGACATAATTTTTTTTTATTTCTTCTCGAAACAAACCTTAGAATAAATTAAAATAATTTCTTAAAAGTAAGGTGTATAACCTAGCCGAACATTTTTTATTGTTAACAATATAAAAAATTTGTACATCAGTATCATATCAGTAACTATCAAATTAAAACTTTATAATTTAAGCAATTTTGTAGAAAAATATTTGTATTATAATATTTTAGCCCAATATAATTATTTTTATGTAAACAATGTTAAATTATTTGTTATACTAAGAGTTTATTGAATTTAGATACAATTTTATTAAAACTTTTAATATTTGTTAGTGTGTTAAAATCGTGCTCATATTGAAGTTTCCTTTATAGTTATATTTTGTATTACTAGTATTAAAATAATATTAATTAATCACTCTTTATTTTCGACATGGTTTGATCTGTGCCAACTAACAAGATGTTTTTAATTAACTTCAAATTTAAGAACTTTTGTTTTGTACAAAACTATTTTTTTTCCAGACGCCTGCACACTGTTAAAAACCTTCATAAGGTTCTATTAAATAAAAGTAAATATTTAATTAAAGACTTTTCTACACTATTTACACTATTTTTTAGTAAAATTTATCTCATTTTAACCAATTTTGAAAATCCAAATAAGGATTACTAATAAGTAGTGGACATAGTGAAAAAAGTCTTTAATTCAATACTTAAAATCCATTTCCACTAGGAAGTCACAATACTTTCAAGTATATAAGTGAATATGTTTTCAATTGCTCAAATGTACACTTCACACTGCAAAAGAGGATTGAATAATTTGACTTATAGTTGCATTTGTATTGTTATCTACAAAATCCTTGGAATTGAACATGAAAATGCATAAATATCTCTACTTCTTTGATATTATGGTCGATTTATGACCACTGAACGTTCACTAAACTTTAAAAAGTATTCTATCCTTCTTGTATTAATGGAACTAAATTTAGTTTAGTTTTAAACAAAGGAATTGTTAACTTATTAAAATGATCTATTTATTGAAAGCCTTTGTAACATTTAAAAAGAATTTAGTTAAATATCTAGTCCGGGCAGAAAATTAGTCATTCTGAACGTATCCAAGACTCAAAATAATTATGTATACACTCGTTCCTTTTGCTTGCCTGAATTTATAGAAAATGCTTTGACTACGCTTGTAATGCACAAATAAACCTAAATTGTATGACGAATCCTTTAAAGTGGGTGTATTTATAAATAATTGTAACATTAATAATATAAGCACAAATATATAATTTAACTCTTTATTGGTGCTTAAGCAGTTTGCTCGAATTTTATTTAAGTAGAATAATTGTATTAATTTGGTTTAATTGATTTTTGAGACATTTTGTGTACTAAATGAATTGTTTTTGATTAAATAATGAATAAGTTTTAATATTTTATTTCACTAACATGTGATGTTTACTAATTTTGGTTTAAGATTTTATTACACGTTTGTTAATATAGTAATATAAAATCTTTCGCCTGTAAAAGGCCTAGGTATATAACTGATAGGTCGAATAAACCCCGTCATATAGGGAACTAGTATATATGTCCACATTATTTATTTTTAATGACCAATGTTCAATCATTTTGGCAAATTGAGCATGCTTATTATATCAAAAGGAAGATGTATATTAATTTTTCCTACCATTTTGCCATGAAATCTGCTTAGTATTTTAATTTATGTGGACAAATTTCGCTTTCACTAGGATCTATAGTTATTATAAATAGATAATCGTTATTAGTAGTAAGGAATACAAGCCGTAGGTTAAATGAAGGCTGTGAAAATTAATGTGAATAATCCATTTCCAGGCTAATAAAATATTTCTAAAAGTCGTTATTTAATGACCTCTTTTGAAAATTCTGTTGCTATCATACTTTTGCCTTTATACTGAATCGATGTTCAACTTTAAGGAAACCTTAAATGGACAAGTGTAACTACTCTAAAAATTGGAAAAACGGGAAAAATGATAATTATACTTTTCTCGAAGTTAACATCGGTTGAGTATTTGAACTATTATGATTATATAATCCTTCTTGCCTTGTTCATGTATAAAGGAATTCCTGTGTTGATGCTTGACATAATTCGAATTAATATAAGCTTTTTAGATAGTTTAGATAGGTAAAGGTAGAAACTACCTGAAATAAGCATCTTGAGGTATATTTAAAAGTATATACTGACAAAGAATTCCCCACGTACAATATAAAGTTGCGTGTGTGTGTTATGTCTAAAACATTTAGGTGGCTTGAATTCAGTGGTATTTAGATGATTATGACGATCAGAAATTGTATAATAGTATTGTAGTATTTGGCCGTTGGTACATTTCAACTTTAAAGTGAGCTGAGGTAATAAACAAGGTGAAAGAAGCGGGTATACAATTTAGCTTTTATAAAACAATTTGGGACATGTTTTCATACGAGTTAGTATTAATTTGGAAGTTCCATTCAACCTACATTTTTTTGCTATAAGATACTATTATTAATTTGAAACTCGTATTTGCCTCACGACTTTATTTTGATAGAAATAAAAAATGCCTTGGATATTCTCAAAATCGAAAGATTTTTTATTAAATGTTAATTTCTTTTAACTTCAACCTTGTATAAAGAAATTTCTAGATTTAAAAATAAATCAAGCATTTATCTTCCAAATGTATATTTATGTAGATAAGTTACTTGATTTAATAACTAATTGTTTGTAAATATTTCCTAATATTTAGATCTTTGTACAAGCACTTTCCACTTAACTTTGCTTGTTATTATACTTCTTGGCCTTTTATAATATTTCTACACGTAGATACGCTTAATAGTTAATATTTTTCAAATATACAATCTATATATTTAGGTATATCGAGCAAAGCTTCTGATAAGTTAATTTGTATTTTGCTAAGCTGTTATAATATTTAGTAAAATGGATCAAATCTAATTTGTCTTTCAAGTTCGTATTATACCAGTCTGTCAGACTTTCGTGAAGAATCGCTTGCAAAAAACTTTTCATATATTTTCCCAGCTATCACATCACTACATAGTATAAAACAAAGTCGCTTTTTCTGTCATGTGTCATGTTGTATGTCCCTATGAACGCTCAAATCTTTAAAACTACGCAACGGATTTTGATGCGGTTTTTTTTAATAGATAGAGTAACTCATGAGGAAGGTTTTTATCAGCATTGCACCCGTGCGAAGCCGGGGCGGGTCGCTAGTTGATAATAATTAGCATACCGAAGCGTATTGATTCTGCGTTCAGGCGTGTTTTATATGAATTCTAAAGGTATTATGAGTATGACCTCTCTTAATTGATCACATCGTTCAACCTTAATGAAGCCATGACTATTAAGTAGTTTTAAAGGTACAGAGTACTATACGATTACAGAATATCAAATCAATGATATTAGATTCCTAATAATATTCCAGTGCTTCATTGCTGAAATAAATTGCGATTTTAACGTTAATTAAAATTTAAACCTTGTTTAATGCGTTTCAGGAATTGAATATGACTTGAAAATTATTCTATTCTTCGAATGCTGCTTTATATTGCAATATATTAAATTGTAATGCTTTATATTTTAAGTCCTTTCAACGCACATGGGTTTGGTCTAACAAAGTTCAGATTATTTACTATTCATTATAATACAATAGCGTCTTCTATTTTTATATTATTATTATATTTAGCAAATAACTTATTTAATATTATATTTTATTATCTACGTTTTAACTTGTTCAGCGCACTAATGTTAAGTAAAATAAAACTTGTTTATGTAATAAGTAAATTGTATTTTACACTTAAATATACTAGACACCGTTCAATCTCGCATGTACTTGTTCATATTTATGTAGGCCTAATTCTATAATATAACTTTCCTGTTTATTCACTAAAATTGCCAAACTATCCTTCCTATTTATAAATTCTTATTAATATGTTATGTCCTTGCATAATGTTAAGTGTATCTAATAAATATGGTTGTCCAGTCTTAGGGTCTCTATGAATTTCTTGTTGTATAAATGCATAATTCAAATCTGCTAAAAAGTTGTTATTTCAGCCTTAAATTTGTGTAAATGATTGCCATATTTATAAGATAGACAGTTATTTAGAAAGGAGTGATAGGTTGCAGGAGTAAGATGCCACTGTAAATTATAGAACAACAAGTAACAACATAACTAGACTCCTTGTAATAGTTACTATTTTGCATTTTGTTAAATTTACAGTCGTGTTCAAATAAATTTTTCAAAAAATTCTTAATTAGCTTTTTTATTTCTTATTACAACGTATTTCCTTAATTATGGTGTAGATTTTGATCACAGTTTTAAACATTTTATTAAAGTTCGTTTTCGTGTTCACACTTATTTCAATATCCTTTACACTTTGTCATTTTCTAAAGCTTCTGACGGTGATATAGGCTTCGCACCGAACGGATATAAGTCTATACTTTGAACATGCGCTCGCACTGAGACTCCTGGGGGTATTCCAAAATAATTGTCGCCTATATTTTTAATGATAGTCGATCCTGGCCTACTATGTTGCACATTAAATCCTATTGAAAATGGGGGTTTACTTTTTTCACCACTGTCGGCTTCAGAATCTTCGTCTTTAAAAAATGGGGCTTGAGAAGGCTTTAGTGGAACGTAAGGTTTCTTCGTCGGCCTAAAGGGCTTGCTGGTCGGGCGCCAAGGTTTGCCTGCAAGTTGTAATTGTTACTAAATTCGTGCGCTTACGCGGTGCTCTTGTGCCGTGAGGTGATGGTGTAATAAAAACCAGTTGGGTTGTGAACAATAATTTATTGCGACAAGCAATTTTAATTCATTCCAAGCTCTCTTTCACTCAGTGCAATTTAATTGAAAATTGTGATCTCGTTTCTAACATTTAAAAATATCATTCGTTCTTTCCTTACTAAAAGAACGGAGACTCTTCGTCTTAGCTTCGAAGCATCATCATAAATTATGGAGGTAAATTACTTAAGTACAAGATCACGATCGTCTATCATTTGTTATCCGTTCTATGCATCACCTGGTCCTTTGCTTGGCTTGGAGCTTCCAAAACTGGTTGACTCTTGATCGACGTAACTTATGTCTTCGTTATCAGTATCTGGTCTAAAGGGAGGTGCTTGTCCGTAACTATCTGATCCGCTGAGTCCGTCTTCTTTACTAATGCTAGAACTAGAATCGCTACTGGGTCTATCTGAATCAGATGAAGGGAATGGCGGTGGTTTTACATGTCCCGAGGCAGCTGTACCATCAGGTCCTGTAACGAGTTACATATAGAATATAACACGAATAAATAGCGTTATTTATTTATGAACGTATTGTAAGTAACGATAAAATGTGTGTCGATGCTTATTTTTTATTTGCAGCTACGAATTTATGCCTTGAAATTTTCGATATGTATTCGTTGTAATTTATTTGGTCACTGTTTACTTCAACTTGGAATTTAATGTGAATCTGGATAGTAAGTATTGTAAATTGTTACGGTTAAACTTTCGTCATATTAAAAAAAAATCGTAAAATTTGGGTACATTTTTTGTAAGAGAAATAAATTACCCACCTTTAAATACATCATCACTGGCCTCATCATTAGGTGCATACGCTGGGGCTACAGACGCCACTACTGATCCCACATCATTGAAGGCCGGGTCGTATTGGCTGGGCAGCGTCGGGAAATATGAGGGGATGAATGGGTCGTTGCTGTTCTTCACTATACGGTAGCCGATCCCGGGGCCGGCTATATAGTGGACCGTTCTATAAAACAGACAATGTGGATGCTTATATACAGGTGCAGTGGAAAAAGAGTGCCATCTTATCGATGATGCATATAGTTATATTCACTAAAATAAAGAACTGATAAAGATTCATCTTGATTTTCGATCTGTAAAAAGGGTCCTTAAATGTCCCTCAGAAAGTTTATCGGTCACTTATTAAGGCGTTTTAAAAAACGATATTTCAGTAAAATTTAGTAGTAGCTTACCTTTGGACACCTTTATCATCTAAGAACGTGTAAGATCCCCTAACGTTGCCGCGAGAATCGCTGCTTTCTGTTCTTCTTTGATCGGGTCCAGCGGATATAAACCTAAATATTACAAAGTATTATAGTTACATGATAAAGTTAATCAAACATTCATTTCATTAAAAAAAATATTGTTCCACAAAAAAAAGCCATTATACATCAACTTAAACAAAACAAAATCCGATAGTAGAGATAAAATGAGATCGTCTCAGCTATGCTATTTGAGATCATTGTCTTAAATAGCGTTGGTTTTCTGACGTCCCTTGCTCTCTAGTATGGTACGCGGGAGTAGTAAAATCGTTCCTTCCTTGACCTTCTTTATATATTAAAATGAAATGTTACGCATAACCGCATAATCTATTCTCGTTTTAAATTTTATTTTTGTATTAAAATATATTAATATCTATTTGAAGAAAATTATGAATAAACTAAAAATTGTGTCACCTGTATGAACCATCCAAACCTCGCTGTACCGCAGTCTTTCCTCTCGGGTTCTTCTCGTTCCTCACCAAGGGCGCGCGGTGGAAGGGGCTGCCGATGTTCCTGGGTGTGTCCGGGAAGGCGGAGGACACGTGGAAACCGCTGTCCCGACCAGCTATGTACGATACGTCGTGACGCTCGCCGACGTCGTCCACAAAGGAGTAGTGTCCTGCAAATTTAATTAATCGTGGTAAGATATATACGCATACATACATACATAAATACATACATATATATTTGAGGGTAGGTACTAACAACATTTTATGTTTCATAAAATAGTCAATGAATAATAATTACAACAAACTTTTAGTAATTAAACTGAATTAAACTTTAAAATATTCGTCCGCCTCATTTATTTATTTAGAACAGTGTACCTCGGAACATATCAAGAAGATTTATAAGAAAATTCATCAATAAAACATTTGGACTACGTTTCGTTCAAAGAAACAGAATCTCTAAGATAATAAAGTTATCAATAATACCTACTTAATATACACTATTCAATATTGAATCTTTTGAAATGAAAAGTTATGCTGAGGAGTCACAAGATTTGATGATTGATGATTCAATCTTGAAGTAAGGGTATTTCTTGCGTTTAAACTTTAAAGCATAGGAATAATTCTTACCTTTTACATCGCCTCTAGTATCAGCATTTTCGTTCTTTGAATAAGTCCTCGTGTCGATTTTGAAGGAATAGCTAGGATCCTCGTTGGGGTCGAAGTAGGGGTCGTCTTTATTTCCAATCGGACCTCGTGGTCGTTGGTCGAGATCTATTTTACGGTGCACATTTGGACCCTTTGCGCGGAATCTGAAAATGCGCACATTAATTATTAGTATAGCTATTTAATATAAATGATTTATCTATTCTAACTATATTAATTCATACGTAGTTGATGCAAAACGAATAAGTGGGTAAGACTTTATTATAAAGTTCAATAAAAAGTAAATAATTATTAATTTTATGAAACTTATAGAATACTAGCCGCGTCCCCCGGTTTCACCCGCATAACTTTTTCAATTAAAAGTAGCCTATATGATCTTATGAACCCTTGCCTATATGTATAATCAGTTTCTTCATAATCGGTTCAGTAGGTTTTGCGTGAAAGAGTAACAAATGTACAAACATTCGCATTTATAACATTAATAGGATTAACTTTAACAAAGCAAATCAATACAATAAACTATAGAATTAAACCCAGTAACCGAATTTATTTTTTTAATAACAAAGCAACTGCTGCATTTAGATTGAAATCAGAATTTTTAATAACAAATTGTATATATTTTTTTAAATATATTTATTAATAAAAAATAACAAAAAGATACATAGGTACAGGACAGCATACATCAAACCACTAAGGTTTTTTTTAATTTGTATTTCTACTAGCTGAAGTAAGGTTTAAATGGTATAAGTATTCATGAAACTCACCCTCTAGGGCCAGCAGTGTAAATAGTCTCCTTCACTTCTTCAGTGCCAGGTTCCCTCGCGCCAAACCGCCCGCCTACCACCCCGTTGGCGTTACCATGCGCCAGGTGGTAGCTTGCACCACGGTCTTTGTTGGCATATCTAATATATTAAAAATGAAGTTGTAATGAAAATGGTTCATTGATTTACTTTAAAAATCATCAAATCCATCAAATTATACTAAGATAAAAATTGTACGCCACAAGGCAGATTACAGAGGTCTTTCTATGTGTAACAACTTGTAACCTGTGAATCACAATAAATTTTGATTTGATTTGATTTGATCAAACCCATGAATTAATACATACTAAATAAATATTCCTGGATATTCAACACAACGCTATCTCGTCCCAAACTAAGCAAAGCTTGTACTATGGACACTAGATAACTGATAGACATACTTACACATACTTTTTTTGTAAATACATACATACTATAGATACATTAACACCCAGACAGTAGAACATTACAATTTTCATCACATCATAAATTTCTACTTGTGAGGATCGAACCCACACCTCTTCGGCGGAATAGACCATTGCTGTATCCAATGCGCCAATCGGATCGTCAAGCCGTTAATTTATACTCCATGTTTTTACAGGCTAAATTAATTTATAACAATTCCATGTTATAGTTATACGGCGAAACGATTTCAAAAGTCTTTTAATACACTTTTTTAATTTAATTTAGAGTACTAAAAGTTACTTCCAAATTGAATTATTCAATCCATTTTAAATATTACAACTTAATTAACAAACAAACGAACCCGAAATCGAATGATCCATCAGTATTCACACTGTTAAAGTCTCCATCATTCGTCCTGGACTTCCCCGGAATCACCTGAGTCCTGGCGATCGCACACACACACAACACACGAACACACAAGGTCCAGAACATGGTCACACTTTAACACATCTATTTATTAAAACTAAAATTGTATTAGATTTAGAACTAAAAGCTTGCGAGGTTGGCGGTTGACTATGAAGTGGAGAACAGAATTCCTCTTATATAGATATAGCGGTGTAACGTATGAAGAAGTCATACGCCGTGAAAATGACCGGACATCATTGTTATTATTGTAAGGTTTTTTTCCAGTACTGGAAACAAAGATATTTTATCATTCTCATGATGTTTTTGAAATTTATTAAGAATTGAACAGCCTTTTAGTATGAAAACCGTATTCCTAAAATGAAAAAGGACATTATTTTATTTATTTATTTATTTAAACTCTTACATTATTATTACAAGCTTAGCCTAATACAACAATGTAGAAACTTACATCTTCTAGTAACTCAAATATTTGTACACTTTTATTTCAAACTCGTGCAGTTGAACAGATCCATCTCACGACTCATGGAATTCGAGATTTTACCCCAATCGGCTTTCAACAAAAGCGCTCATAATCTAATTTTAAGAGTTCTTATGTTCCTAATTATAGACATGTAGCTAGATATTAAATCAGCTCAGATAAAATACTATCATTTTTCACAACCTAAAACCTTTAAAATCAGTGTAAAGATTTTTTGTTTCTTCATCTAGGTATGGGTAGATAAGTAATTAAGTATTATTACTACTTCAAAAATGCGTATGAATACTGCGTATACAATACTGTAAATAGATCATTGGAATCGATAAAAAAGCTATTTTATCATTACATGTGCACAGGTCTTACGAAGCTAAGATGTTACTTATTTCCGAGGGCCACCACATCCTCTATTCCGACTTCATCAGGAACCAAATGTTTTGTACTCATTGATATACGTGCTTTTAGATTTGGTTAAATGGTTAATAAGCACCGCGCGTAATTAACATCTTCCTTTTGTTTATCTTTTATCTTAATTATAAACGTAATTATTGCCAAAAAATATCAGGTTCTTTGAAAAATATGTTCGTGTTCATTTTTACGATTTTTGTTTACAGTTTCGTCTGAAAATTGTAAAGACTCTGGTATTTAACCTTTGGGCCCAATATTCTAACGGGTCGGTATTTCCAATGATAATTTAGCTTGTGTGATTAAAAACAAGATTTAATAATAAATTCAGAAGGAATGTGGACATATTATCGTTTAGTGTGATTTCGTCCTAAATAAGGCTGGCCTTATACAGGGGACTTATTGACCAGGCTTATCCTGGTACCGGTAACAGGATAGACTTATTCATTACAAGTACACGGTTTCTCGGGCAAAAAAAAAATTCATAATCAAAAATTCTTTTTGCAAACACGCCCGAAAAAGTTTTCTTTTGGGCTCTTCATCCCAAATAAACATTTTGTGATAGTTACAGCTCGTAATTTTCATAATTAACGACATACTAATTAAATGCTATTATCAGTTTATTGTCAGAAAATTACTTAGCCCTTTATAATGATAATGTTGTTAATTTGTCATTTGATTCTTCTCAAAATAAGTGTAATTTCAACTAGTAAGGATTTATTACTATTCTCGTCCGGCGTTTGTGTTCGCTTCCGTATGATCTAAAGCGGGCCTTGGAGATGGCTACAATGCTGCAATAAAAATGTCTAAGTGTGATAATATCTTTCAATACTTCAGTTTGGATTACGTGAGCTTAAACTTAAGGCTAGTTTGGTTTTCACGGAGCATTGAATATTATCAATCTATTTTATTGATAAACATTGGGAAATGTAGGCACTTGTCTAGAATGTATGACAGTTGGAAGAATGATTTTATTTGAAGAAATGCTGAAGATGACGTCACTGAATTAAAAGTACAAAATCGGAGAATTTAACATAAAGAGAACGGTAGTTTTCGGATGAATATAGAAATTATATTGGTTCTACGCAGTGTTATTTCGAATCGAAGTATTTGACTTAAAATAAAGACTTGTTGTGTCATTTTGATCGTTCATATCTTATTCAATCGCAATAGCCATAAACTTTGATTATTTACTCTTATAATCAAAGGCCATAAAACCCCATCATAATTCGATGGCATTAGATCAATATAATTTAATTATACAATTATCGGAACAACTAAGAAATTTGATAAACTCCTATGCAAAATGTAAGCTCTTAATCGGCATTTTAAGCTGATAATGTCAATAAAAGGTCCCTTAGTCAATGGTGATAAGTATTCCTTTTTTCATAACTAATAAGGAGGTCAGGTGTATCATAAGTTAAGTCAATCAGGGGCGGAGGTCAGAAGCCACAATGGAAGACCGAAGGGCATCTCCCATCTTTACGGTTGCCTGCTCCCTACAAATACTTATGGGATGCTTTTTGTGTGTTCGGTTTAATTGCACAACGAGGAATTACATTGTGCTAGTTATTATAGGCCTTAATCTGGGTAATCTTTACATGCTTTTGTTTGGAGCGTATTTTCTTTTATGCTCAAGGTTGCTAAGAACCATGTTTGTACTGCATCCTGTGTACTTGAAGAAGCTATTCATCTAAAGTTATGTATACCATCAAATTTGCTGAATTTTAGAATACTAGCTGTTTCGCTCTCGTAGGATAATTTTACATATAGCCTTTGTCCATCGATGTGTGATAATGTAGAATTCCAACGGTAATTTTTCAACAAATCGGTCCATTACTTTCGGAGTCTATTCAGTTTAAGCAAACAAACAAAAATCAAATTCTATTTATAATACTAGTGTAGACTAATTGTTCCGCGCGGCTTTGCTCCCTAGCATGTTGAATGGGCTATATTATAGATTGCCTATTTGTCAATCAGTGAAAATGTAAATTTCTAATCGTGAAATAATTCTGGAAAACATTACAAACAGTATTATAAATTGGTGAATAATAAAATTATGGCCAATTTTTATATTGTCTTTATCAATATTTAATTTATTGTATTGCGTATTAAGTTACTATATTTTATTTACCAGTACGTCATATCATTCTAACAAAAAACACATTTGTTCAAAAAACATCGCAATAACACGAACAATACCATATCTGAATAAAACGCACATGAAATCACAATAACGCATACGAACGAAACTAATTGAAATTAAAATTATGTGAATATGATAAAAACATCAAACATCGTCTAAGTATCCTGGATTTTATCACGTCTCGTTAGAAAACCTGTGTAATTAACGAGTATGGACGTCTTATCTCGCACAAAACAATTGAATTTAGTAAATTTATACAGAACCAGTGAGGTCGTGGGACATACGGACAATCAAAGATTGTGATCATCAATTTTGTTCACGCTTTGTACTTTGTAGTTTATGAGTAGGAAGCGCGTGATATATATAGATATGAATATGCTGTATGGATATTGTTAATATTCAATTTATGGGAAATAATAATTTTTGCTAAGCCTTTTCAGCAAGATTTCCTAGAATCCGTCAAAGTCAAAGACAATGTTCAGAAGTAGATACCTAATGCTATTACACTGAAGTGCAGAACAAAATGTATTAGATTATCTTGAAAAGATACCATAATTCAATGATATACTTAATTATTTAATAACCACTGACGTATTTACAATACGTCAGTAATTTGCCGCCCACCACTGTTTTTGTGATAAGTTTTTAGTATATATAGAGATGGTGGAATATCTATTAACGTTTTTAAGATATTAAACTATATTGAGAAAATTCAGAGAATAGAATTAGGAACATTGAAGAATAAATATAAAAAAATACCGATAGAACAGTATATGTGAAGGTATTTCATGGAAATTTATAAGCCTTTACACCATAGCTCTTTATAGTTGCCTGTTCGCGTTGGTACATGGAAATTAACACTTGTGTACGTATCTCTAACATGATTTTAAGTTTTATCAGTGTTTACTTAAATCTGTCTTGTGTCTGCTTTTTTCACTTTTTTCAACTATACTATAATATTATATAGAGGAAAATGTGATTTTTGTTTGTTTTTAAATTGGATAAAAATATTGGTAATCGTTCCAAATTTTGGGATCAAATTTTCGAAAGAGATTCTTTAAACCCGAGGATGTACATAGGATAGTTTTATCCCGAAAATCCTACATGAACGGGAAACGTTTACGTATACGACGGTGAAACGCAGCTAGTGACAAATAAAAATTAAACAAGGATTCTTCGTACATTGATGAAATAATGAAATGATCGAGATGCTTTATTTAGTTGAGATATCAAATATAAATAAAATAAGATATATTTTGATAAAATTTATCAACTTTATACACAAAGCTCTGTGCATCCAAGTATTTCCAAGATAAGCGTGGGAGAGCATTAAATTACGCGGCGTAATTATTAATTACGTTTATTTTATATTTATTTCTTTAAAATATTATTAGTTTATAATAAAATTGAAGATAACATCTTAAGCATTATATGTTTTTTTATAAAAAAAAAATAGAACTTAACTTTAAGGAACCAGTTTGTTCAAGGCAAGATATTGCTTTAAATTTGCAGGAAGATAAACAGCGATAATCAAATTCATTATTTAATAATTTATTAATAAAAAAGAAGTCCCCACTGTGACACAAAATACTTATAGTCATCATATATTATGTATGTGTATTATCTTATATTGCTTATTTTTTTCTTCCTACACCTTCTTTACGAAACTCAAATAGATACCTACTAGTACCCATCATCAAAATTTAACTTAAGGCATAAATGTTAGATAGAACCCGGATTGTATAGTTATTCTACAAGACTAAAGAATTCTGGGCTGTCAAATTATTTCTATCAAAATATCAATAAATCTAATCAATATATTTTGAGCATCGTTGATTTTTAATTAATGAAGGACCTACACATGCTTAATAGATAAAGATTTCCAAATCAATACCAATCTTCGAATGTCACATAGAAAACATCAATTGAAATTAAAGCTGTTGGGTAGCACCGTTGCTTTTTATATGAATAGCAGGGGCTGATGTTTCGACTGCTACCGAAGGTTTTGCTTGCATTTGCAGGCAGGGGGAATACACACAACACCAACTATGTCTTTCCCGTCGCCGTTGTCTGACTTCTGTCCCATTGAATTGTATAATTAAAGAATAAGAGAGTGTCCCATTTTTTAATTATGGGACACGTTGTATAATTCTGAATTATTATTATAAGTTTTAATTTCTCCTTTAGGATTGGCCTCCGACGCCAAATTCGTTCAGAAATAAATTGTATGTAGATCCTTGGCTCAACATTATCTTTCATGTGTATAAGGCGTTACATAGATAGCGCTTTATTCGTTTACAGGATATTCAGAAAATGCACCAAAACACTTAAAAAATAATGAAAACGGTCGACGAAAATTTCATTAAAAACGGTTCAGGTTAGGCGTGAAGAAGAGACAGACGTAAAGAGTTACTTGCGCATTTATAATATTAGTAAGGATAGTAATGCTGTTTGTTTAGAATTGACTTACTTATTCAAGATTGACGCAGTTAGAAAACATAACATTATTGTAAGTTAAGTTAATGGTTTTATTTGCTAAACGGCACATGACTATGACTTATCCCGCTAATCCCGCGCGGGATCCCATTCATTTTACGAACGGGATTAATCCCGCACACAGCATGAGGGATCCCGTTATTTCGGAATCTTGGTATCCCTAATATAGTAGAATTTGAAAAGTAAAAATGGTTTTTACTCTAAAAAGAAAATCCTAATATCCCGGTATTGCATTGGTGATGATAGCTTAGTGACAGACAGACAGATATACATACCGGGGAGGCTTAGTATTAGACCCCCGTTTTTAGCTCTTAAGGACGGAAACCTAAAAATCAAATGAAATAAAACAATGAATGCTATTTACATATTTATTACAAAACATAAGTCTAAATTAATTCTATCAGTTCGTTATAAAGCTTAGCTTTGTTAAATTATAATCAAAAGTAGTGTTAAGTTTAATTTCTTACCAAAACTTATACAGTAAAGGAAGTTAAGTAGAACTTTTGAAGCATATTATACAATAAAAAATATTTATCTTTCTTAAATAACAAACATATACATTAAATTTTGTACGAGAAAAAATATATAAATAGAATTCAGTTATTATGTTTTTTTTTAAATAACAGTGTCCAAAGAACAATACAATAATAATTAAACCTATATCATGTATATTATTGAGCATCACAATTTAGTAAAGTTAATATTATTTATAAATCACGTTTATATTCCCAATATATAAACCTCTTACGTACTAATTAAACAAAAGAAAATATGAACATCTGGTAACTTAAAGTGTATAAACATTTTGTCAAACGTGGTGTTTTTACAAATCGGAGACTTATAACTAAAAACACAAATTTATGATGTCTTATTACATTTATCTAAGAGAATAGACAAATAGAAAAGCATAGACTCAATTATACATAAGTAAAAATATACAGAATAAAAATGCAATAGAAGGTACGTATAAAATTTTGATTTCAAAATAGGAATTAAGATTTTTTTTCTCAGGGATTATTGACATACACGCATATTTTGATTAGGTCAGCACAGTTATATTTAAAGTCCCGATGTGCCACAATATTCTCCAATCCTGTCGGAGATGCATTCAAATATGTCGAAGGAGATGTCACAATTGCGTCCGTTATCTGAAACATGAAGATTATTATAAATAAACAGAAAGTATATTTAAAAATAGACCTTACTGTAATGTTAGAAATTTAAGAATTCTGCTTTCAATTCTTCAAACCCGGGAACATTTAATTAAAATAATTAACACAACTTCTTTTATTATTTTCTTTCAATTTCATCTTTTTATTGGTCCTGTTCTTTTAAATGGTCTTCATGGAACACGAACTTTTCAATTAAAAAATACTAAACTTAAAAGAATTTATATCGATATATATTTGTTATTAAAAACAATCCAGTTTTAGAATCAAGCCATTTCGGTAATGAAACTGTCCAACAAACAAACAGATAAACAACAATAAAGCCAAAAAGCCTGCTGATCGAGTGTTGCCATTAAATAATAGAAGACAAAGAATAAAGCCACCAAGAATCACCTGTATTAATAAAAAAATGTAGTTAACTTACCCATAGGCACCGTCCTGGAGAACTTGTCGTGGTTCTTCATGAGGCATTCCCTGGAAGCGTCCAGCACGGCCATGAAGTAGCCACGCTCGTTCACACCATCCGAGTACAGGCTCACCAGGCCTTCCAGCGTGGGGAAACCGAAGCCGTCCACCTATAAAATAAAATAAAAACAAATTGTATATGCAATGCAAAAAGGTCCTTAACAATGTAAAACTCGCTCGGGAATTGGGATAACAACTTTTGCAGGAAGACAATATTGTATACAATTTTTGTACAACTATTTCTTCACACTCTCTACTATTTGCCAAAAAAGGGCCCTCGGCTTCTTTGGTCACTTCATGCGTTCATCGAAACATAAGCAGGAGAAGCTATTGCTGCTGGGGTAGATCGAAGGAAGACGTGCCATGCCTCTGGCACGTCTTCCTTCACGTCAATGGCACGGAACACACGGTCAATGGCAGCGTTCAAAAAGCCGTTTATACCACCTTTCGACCGCCTCACATGGAGACTGTGCATCGTGGTCACGATCCTCACCAGTGAAGGATAGATAAAAAAGAAGATTTCTTCACGGTTTTTACCGTTGTTGGCGAAAATTTTACAGAAAATTAATACCAAGAATTACGGAATTAAATTAAAATATTTAATATATTATACCTATGTCTTTGATTTTCGGAAAATGCAATGTCAACAAATAACGAATGTAAATTTTGATCCTACGTTGAATTATATTCGAAATATTTAAATGGCTTCAACTAAAAAAAGGTAAACTTGAGCAGTCGGTGATGGAACACCATTCTCTTTTACGAGTATGATTTCGTATCATTTATTTTTATAAACCCACACACCTGAATTGCTTTTCTGGAAAAAGTCGCAAATTACGTGAACATAAAACCAATGTCGTTAAAAAGTAAGTGGGTTTATTAGGATGTTTGGTTATAACTTATAATACATCACTTCCTTAAAATACAGTTCTTTTTTGTATTCTGAGGATGATACATATCATTCTGGGTCTCTGAAGGTCACTCTTTTACTATGAAAAGTATTGACTGAAAGAAAAAAGCCATAAAAATTGCTTATTTTAAACACAGACGAGTTTTTCAATCGCCCTATGATTTACGTAGGTCCACATACAGCTTTTATGACATCTATATTTCTCTGCGAGATTAAAAGGGTAATAAATAGACTTTTTTCCACTTTACAACCAGCGAGAAGGGTTTATAGTTAACAAATTGGACCAATAAGGCTGCGACGGAGCCGTAAAATAATAAAAGTGGATTTTTAAATGAATTTCGCGGTCTTCAACTTCAACCGGAGCGGGTTTATAGAGTAGATTTATTATAATACTGAATCATAATCATGGATTGCGTTTTATTTAAACGAATGTAGCTCTTTTGATAAAGACAAAGCGCTGATATTAAATTTTAATATACTTTTAAAAAATATGAATAATATAAGCTGTTTGCACCCAGATATTTTTTCTTATTACCAATACTCAATAGTCTGTAAATAGTGCATCGTTTAAGAAGAGTATACTTCTAATTATATAACCCTGTTTTAACTATTTATTTAAATTTATTATCATAACTATTACGAAATTATGAGTTTATTATTTGTTTCGAAAAAGCATTTTTCTATGGAAGCGATATTTGTTTGCCAAAATTTCAATTCATTACAATCATGTTTAAACTAAAAGTAAAAAATAAAAGACAATCAAAGTGAAACTGAGTAAAATCGTTAGAGATGAGACGCTTAGATATAATCCACTATCGCTGATCTGACTTAAAGTGTTCACTTTTACTTGCGTATCCAATATCCAAGCAATGTAGAAAATGCGTCTATCTTTTACACATATAATTCAAATGTAAACAATAGACGACATCATACATTATTTAATAGAATAGAATAGAATAGAATAGAAAATATTCGTGTAATCTTTTGACAAAGTGATTATGAATATTTTTTTACCACCGTTTCGAAAAGTCGATCCTATCGAGAAGATACCGGTAAGAAATGATGATAATGATGAACGAAACATGGTTGGGGTTATTTAAAGAAATTAATAGCAGACATATTGTAGGTAAAAAATCTCTATCGTTACGACTTTACAGACATATAATACAATAGAGCGACTCACTCATCGATATTGTCAACGTGACTCTTTATTTGATATACATTTGGTATAATAAAATTCGTAGTGACTTTTAAAAAGTTGATTTTCGGCTTTGAAAATAATTTCTCTGGCTTCATTTTTGAAGTTTGATGATATCAGTATCGATTATCAATTGCACAAAGTTGAAGGCTAAAACGTAATAGAAATATAATGTGGATACTTACAGCTTTCACTTTCCGGTAAACACATTGCAGTAGACACTGGAATTAGAAAAACATTCTATATTAATTTACATCTCATCAAAATAAGGATCCTAAAATTGCTCTTTCTTATTTACACCTAGAAATCATATATTCCTGGAATAAATATTTGTATGGAATTAGTATAATAAATATTTAATCGTCCAGTCCTCTATTTTTCAATTCCGTCGTATACTTTATTTTAGACTTAAAATTAATTCTTCACCCTTTCTAGAACCATTGGCATTGGCTAGAATTTTGACGAACCGATTGGCGCAGTGATCTATTCCACCGGAGGATGTGGGTTCGATCCCCACGAGTAAAAAATTATGATGTGATGTGACATTGTTCGACTACCAATTACCTAGACAGTCGACAACTATGTTCGACAGTCTAGGTGTTTGATTTATATATTTATTTACGAAAAAAGTATGTTTAAGTATGTCTATCAGCTACTTAGTTTCCATAGTACAAGCTTTGCTTAGTTTGGAACTAGTTGTCGTTGTGTTAAATATCCAGGAATTTTTATCACATTTATTTATTTCAGCAACACGTGTTTTGCTAAATCCTCCAAAAAATACTATTTTTCGAGCTACGACTGTTCATTGGCGACGGGACGCTTTATGTTAAGTAATCATACTTAACATAAAGCGTCCCGTTGTTTTGCTAAATCTACAAAAGGTACTAAGTACTAACCCCGGCGATTCTCTTCTCGTCGTGCGTGAAGGGCACCTCCCTCTTGTTCCTGCGCCGCTCCGCTGGCATCGTGTGCTCCTCTTTTATCACATCCAGAGCTTCTGGAATACCAAACATTTGAAGTTAGAATAAATAAAATAAATAAATACTCAATCTTATATATAAAAATTACTCGCAAAATGTGTTGGTAAGCGCATAACTCAACAACGACTGGACCAATTTGGACAATTCTTTTTTTTAAATGTTCGTTGAAGTTCAAGCATGGTTCTTACGGCGAGAAAAATTAGAATAATTACCGGGTCCACGCGAGCGAAGCCGCTGGCGGAGAGCTAGTATAATATAAAACTAAGTCTAAAGTGTATCTATAATAGACGGGCCGTTAAGATGACTACCAAAACTTGGTTCCGATTGGTTGATTATAATGTGACATCGTTTATGAAAACGATTCGTATCTTTATACTACAACGTTCCGTCGTTTATAGACCTCGATTTATACGGAGTTGAACCCACAGACCGCGGCTAGTTTCGTGTATAGACTACTTTTTAAAATAATAAAAAGTAAATATGTATTTGAAATTTGATAAAAAAAACAGTCAGTAATTATTACCTCTAACTGAAATATGATTATTTTTCACATCGATGCATCGTACAATGTACAAAAGTCAAACATTAACAAAGTGAGAACTTACTATTTAATATTTATTATTTGTTATTAATGAGAATACGAGTGTGCCATTGCCATCCATAAAATACGAGGAATCGTTACTTGTACCTTCATTTCAATATTTATCTTACTAACGATCCAAATAATATTGTGTTTAAAGTTTAAACATTTTATTGATAAAAAAAAATAAGCAATGAATTTTTGTACCACAATTTTCTAAATTGGTTAAAAAATCATTCGATAAAATGATTACTCTAATGTACATGCCTAAGATAGTATGTCTATTTTATTTTGTAAAATTTCCTAGAGTTTATCACCGAGTCACACATTGGGAAGGAACTGGCCCTCTTAACACAGGTATTAACCTAGCTAGAGAACCAGGGCCACAAACATTTAACTGTGTCAAATACCTTGAAACAATAAACGCATTTTTATTTATCTTTTTATTTATATTCCTTAAAATACAATTGTAATTACAGTTTGAAAACTGTATCATTACAAGTAATTATGTGCTGCCATATTATATTTATTCATTACTTCGTAAGCAGTGATAAATAATGTTTATATCCCATTGATAGATTGTATTGTGACTTCTTGGTGGAAATGCATTTTAATCAATTATTTTAATTAATAAATCAGGTAGTACTTACTACCTGATGATGAATTCTCGAAACCGGTTGTAATTAAATAATGTTTTTAAAATAAATAGTGGAAATAGTGTAAAAAAGACTTTAATTCAATGTTTATATCCCAGTTTTAAACGTCTTTGTCTGCACTTCAGCAAAGTAAACAAAACGTAATAGTTTCGTAACAAGCCGCTTGAACGAGCATTGCATGTTCTTAGGCTTGTACATCAGTTTGTGCAACCTATATGGGTCAATAGGCAAACTGCGAACACGTTGGTGAAATTGTATATTTCCTAATCATATGCATATTTGGCTTCATACACACAAATAACTTGAAGACGTTTGAACTGCGCGTTGATAGATCACGATCGGCCGTTTTTAATAATGTATCAAAGATTATGGATAGATTGTAATCTCAGATTAACGACCGTTTTCAATATTCTATCTATCAAGTGTTTTGCTTTCTAAAGTTAGGCAAATCTATCTTTTTGCTGTTACTTTGATTTCAATATGCTGTCGACGGATAGCCTTTGTATGACTTTGACAATCTATGATACATTATTGAAAACAGCCGTAAATGACATTAAATTACAAAGTAAGAGCAAATAGATAAATTTTCCTGTAAGCAAACCAAGGGATAAATAGAATATTGAAAACGGCCGTTAGTCAGTCAGTCAGTCAGTCACCTTTGATTTATATATTTGTAGATAGATTTACTGATATAATCAAGACGGCAGACAGAAAAATAAATATTAACACTTCATTTCCTTATTGATTTAAATTCGTAATTTATTTTAACTATTGAACATCTGCCATTATATATCTACTTTGATTTAATACTTCTATGATGATTCTGATCTATAAAATTATAATATGTAATGTAAAATTAATTTCTAATACTGTTTGAAAACTTTATCATAATAACATAATTATGTGCTGCCATATTATATCTACACTACCTACTTTAGTTCATAAGCAGATATAAATAAGATTTTATTTGATTGATGATACAATACAATAAAAAACAACATCAAAAAAAGAATATTGAAATTCAAAATATGCAAGCTAACATGACATATTGCGACCCCGTTAAATTTTTTATCTTTTTATATTTTTGCAATAACGGTTCTCAGTTATATTTAAAGTACCGCTATAAGAAGGGCGAATTTAAACGCAATGTTAAAAGGCTTTAATAAGGGGATATTATAAAAGATAATTGCTATGTTATTTGGGAGCTACTGCGCTAAAAGTTCAAAGCGGGCTTGTTAAGCTTTACATGCCCAGAATAAACCTAAATTAACACTATTAACGGAATATTTTAGCGGTAGTTTGCTTATTACAAATAGTCAAAATAAGATTTAAAGATGGTTGGTATAGATATAAGAGGTGTCAAAATTAAATTACTTTAAAATATAATGTTCACTTGTATTTATAAGTACCAAAGTTTTAAAATAATATCAATTAATGTTCATTCACAACCAGCTTTTGATTGAACTTCACGTATTTAAATGCATTCGCATTTTATAAGTTTATTTATTATAACATTATTAAGTATCGTTAAATAAAATTTGTATTGTAATGATGTATCATATACTTTAGGTAATTTAAAGAGAAGTTGATAGTCTACAACAGACTCATAAATCGATGATGATGAGCATAAAAATAAACATTTGTTTTTGTCCTAATTATAATAACGAAATAAAAAAAATAAATTTTGTAAACAGCGTGTTACTGATGTGTAATTTTACCACACCATTAATCAAAGGCGTGGGAGAGATAAACGCAAAAATGTGTTTTAATTCGCGCACGAAACTTTTAGCTACATTGCTTATACAACAAAACATGAGTATTTTTTATGTAATATCGAAATTCCCAGTATTCATTAAAAGATAGAACATCTTAAAATTTGTTCACGACTTTCGGCAATTGCCTACATATGGAATCGTGACTATTTATTCAATAAAGGTTAAGACATAATACAATAGTAAAAACTTTAAATCTTAAATAGCAAACCAATTTGTTCCGCTTACATCATGCACTAAATTAATAAGGTCATGATTTTTAACACATATTCGTTAATGTTAAATTATATTCACTGCTTTACTGGGGGCTAATCTAATGAATTCACATCAGATCGAAGCCTTGAAGTCTGACTTGATCGACTCTAACCTCATACATAATTATATCGAGATTGTCATTTGTTATTTACGTAGGAATTTTTTGTATCGGCTAACCTCTTTGATTGAAGTTGCAAATTAAATACAATCATGTGTGCAGGAGACGGAAGGGGGAGGTTAGTCTGGTGCCCCCCACATATTTTTTTTTATAAAACCACGTCAAAGCTCTTTACATAATTGTATTTTATTTTGAATTAAAGACAAAGAACCGTGGTTGTTTTGCCCTATAATTTCCTGGATAAAAAAGTTTTAAGAGACACATGGTAACAACTATTACCTACATAATGCATCAATACTCTTCCTTTATTTCTCAAGACACCAGCTGTAGTTAATGGTAATGCTGATTTTATGAGCTAACATTCGGTTACCGACCGCAGCCAGCTATCTAGGCTGCAATAACAGTTGGTATTTGCGCCTATAACCCACCTGTTCTGATGAAAATGTCATGTTTTATTTGCACGGGAAGTTTGTAAATTGTTTTGGTCTTTTTCGTTTTCTTTTGATATAAAACGAATATGTGACTGAGGCCTGGTTCCTTTAAACGACGGAAGGTCAAAGGATAAGAGATGACGAATCGTTTCATTACCGATCGCTTATAACAACCATGTTTTGGTAGTTATATTTGCGCTACGTTTATACGCTAGATAGATACGTTTGAAACTTACGCCTAGTAGGATATAGGATATATACTCTCCGTAAGTAAAACGATTGGTATATAGGCGCTGGGCAATAGTAATTGCCATGAGGTTAGTCTTTAATGATTTCCAATGATTACCACAGATAATAAATCCGACAAGTATTAGTATAGATAATCGCCTACATATGCTTTTGATAATAATTAAATGGTGATTCTATGAATGATGTGGCCTTTGCCTCCCACAATTTTGACTTACAAGGTCCATTGAGTAAGAACTCTTAAGTTCATCAAGTATCTTTCATTTATAATTTTATTATTTTAATAGCCTCAGAAGAAATATTCTTGTAAAAACGTGAAAAGGTTTAGACAGTTGATATTATTTTAATGCAATCTCTTCTGCTCGGTAAAAATGATGTTATTAATTATGGTTAATGGTTATGTATATATATTTTAGACAATTGATTATTGATTTTCTCACCCCGAACCTAATCTTATACTACTCTGTAAAATACAGATTTAGATAGATAGATTTAGATAATTTCATTTCAATTAAAGCAAAGAAATCAATGCACTATGTGAATCAGAATTATTCAATGTTGAGTCACCATGAGTCATGTTAACCTTACTTGGTACTTGAAAAAGGTTAATATAAATAATCGAAAAATAACATTTATTGAACCACTTATGTAGGGTGACCTAATTAAAAAGACATATACACTTTTGGGGCTTCTTGTCTCCTAAACAAAAAATCTCATAAAACATATTAAAAGGATCTGGGAATTGAAAAATATAAAGCATCCGTTAAGCTACGCGTTCACATATTGGTATTGTACGCATGAAACTTATCATTTGTATTGAAAAAACGATCCGTACGAAGCGGTTCTAATGGTCACACTTTCTACACAAAAACATTACAATTCGTGAAATCCGATACGTCCTATACATACGACGCGTATGTGACACGTCTGCGCTTAGCTTTATGAATGAATGAATGAAAACTTTTTAATGTACACACTAAAATTTAGCGAACTAACGACTAAAATATAGAACACTCCCTTGCCTTATTATTCCTTAAGTTCCACTTACAAAGGCTACAAATACCAAACATAATCATTATATTAGCACAAATTCTTTCAAGAACATAACATTGCAAAGGTATCGTCTATGAAAACAATCTTACGGATACGACCAGTGATCTAGAAACCAGGAAAACAAAGGCTTATGTCAACCTGTTTGTATCATTTGCACATATTTTAATACATTACTTGTAAGCTGGCCTTTCGAACGGCAAGGTTAACACAATTTAGAGTAGACTGATATAATATTGGTAAATAATATTGCCTTTGTGCGATTGTCAACAATGCAAGGACACATTGGTATTATGATGAGCTATTTAGTTAACACATATGCACAATTTGCTTTTAAATATTTGTATTTATAACTGTTCATTCCCAGTCATTTTTCATGAGCCGCGTAAAAGATTTTCTAAATTCAGTAAAGAATACAAAATGAAATCAATTTAAGACATACAGAATTAATCAAATTTTGAACTAAATTAGGTGTATGTCGAGCAAGACCGTAAATTATCTTATTTAGATTATGTTAATAATTACTTTAAAAATAGATATAAATTAGCATACAAGCATTAAGAACATTTTAATGATACCTGACGTAACATTACAATGGTTGGTTACGAGACTTTCGCTGCCAACCTTGACTACTGACCTCGAATTATATGAAGATCATCGGACCAGCTGCAGAATTAAATTGTGAGCTTTTAAATGCAGTTTTTCTGACTTTATAGGATAGTAATTGTTAAGCATTTCATTTTTTACTTTATAGGCTAATAAAGTTGTTCATTTGAGTTGAAGAAAGATAATTGGGGAAAGAAATATGATAAACTAATTATCGAAATATATAAGGTATAAGTGTAATATAATAACTATTGCTAAAATAATGAATGTCATTGAGTATTAAGTTTAAGCATAAATTTTTATGCAAATTTATATTTTGAATTTTTAAGCTTAACTTTTAGATCTAAGCTTACTAGGGATAGATAGCGGGAAGCAACTTTGTTTTTTTATGTAGTAGTGTTGATTTTACCAACCAAATTTTTCACAATAAAACAAAGATTAAGGCTCTCTGCATTTCAATCATATAATCATTTATTGTTCATAAACATGGTAGAGCAATCATGTTTTTACTACATTAATAATATACAATAATAATTTTTTTTTCAACAATTATGCACATACATATTTGTGGCAATTAAATATCATCTTAGATTTCAGATTACTTTAAAATCAAATACCGCTAATATTCCGAGAGCTAGGAACATTTTTGGGTAAGAGTTTGAGGCAAGCTGAAAACTTGTATGACGCTTCTCCTAGTATACCCCGAAATGGAACTGCAGACCTGGCTGGTAAGTAACGGGGTAAAACAATCAAATTATGGCCCGAGCTCCGACGAGAAATTACATAAAATTTACAAACTTACGTCATTATTAAATATTAGTACAGATTAAATCGGCAAAGCTTTACGCACCGCTTCTATTTAAATATTCTTTACAATTCCGCAAAACCGAAACGGAAATTGTCCAATAGTACCGCAGTCAATTGTTGTCACCATTACAAATTAGCACTAAATTAGTTCCAGTTAAACAATACATAATATTATCCATTGCGAAAATTGTATGTATAGCTCGATTGAATACATAACATGCAAAATATAATTTATTTTTAAAAGTAATGTCATACAAGCAAAGGTACCGTTTCGAACACGATAATAAAGATAGACTAACTGTAATGCTTGGATTCGCTTTCGTAGTAGCATCATTTTTACTATACCTAAGCTTTCTTCGATTAACTAACACAAAAGATTAGCGCGTTTAAACAAATAAAGAATATTAGTATACATATAAAGATTAGCATATATATAATATTGGTATATTGATACTATCGTATCCTTGTTTTGAACGGATTAAGGGCTAATAAAAATTTTCTACTGAGCATAATTCATTGAAACGTTTATTGTTTCAGTCATGTAATAAATAAATAACCATCCAAATTGCAAAATGCACACAATAAATCGCTATCTATAAAAATAATTAAGGCCGGATATGCACATCCTAAATTACCTTTATAGTTGGAAGCGTAATATAGGAAACTCAATATTCTAATTACTGTTAGACATTAAATACGCCTTGAAATCTTATAAAAGTAGGTTAAAAATATAACTGTGCTAATTTGCTATTAGACTTATATTTGTTCGAAGTTGAATCCAACAGACTGAATAAAATATAAAATAAATAAAACCTTTATTAATATTTAACTAGCTGACTCGGCAAACTTAATACCGCCATTTTTGAACGTGACGTATTTGACAAATTTAATTTGGAAAAATTTAACTGTGGTGTTTACTCAATCACAATTTCTGCAAATTTTCTCGCCATTTAAACTTTCTCTGGACTTCTACGAATTTACGATCTTTATTAATATAGATGTTTTTTATGTGAAACGATTAAATAAATGATTAAATGATTAAAATGATTAAATGATGATTTTCTGAAAGGTTCTGAAAGGAAAGATGTTCTGCGAGGCCTCGCTTCAATGTAGGGTTCGAATGGTAAAATAATTTTTCAAATCGGTCTAGTAGTTTCGGAGCTTAAATTTAAACAAACAAACAATCTTTCCTCTTTATAATATTAGTGTAGATTACGTATTGCCTATTATTTACTAACTACTAACCTCTGAGAATAGAAAGCTTGATCTCATCTTGACAGAGGGTGATCACTCGTTCAATCTTCTGCGGGGCTGTGGGAGGATTTCTGCATCTTGTCTCCTGAAAAAAAGATTAATTAGGTTATTTTCAAATTTTGTTAATTTAAATTCATTTGATATTTTATATGCTTATTTTGAACTATTGCTAACTGAACCATGGCTTCACACCCGTAGTATAATATTATATATAGCCTATAAAATATAGCCTACTTTACTCGTAGATAATGTAGCTTTCAAATGGTAAAATAATTTTAAAAATCGGTCGAGTATTTTTTGAACCTTACAAAATAACAAACAAAGGTTTCCTTTTATTATAGTAGCGTAGATAATTTTTGCATCAATAGACTCAAATATTATTTAATAGTAAAAGATTTCATTATTTTTTTCATGTATCAGACGCTAGGTCGACGGAAATATACTTATGTATACTAGTTTTTGGAAAGTTAATTGGAACAAAGCTCAGGACCATTCCTTGGAGACATTTGGAAATTATAGTTTTTAGAATAACCTCCTTGGTCTTTACGTTTTCGTTGAGCAACCTTTTAAGTACCTTTCAAAACGATAGGTCACAGAACACAAGGCAAAATACACAATTTGATAAAAATATTTATTTTTTCACGAATTCTATGTTGAAATCTTACTCGTTAGTTCATTATCTCGTGTCTTACCTTAATATCATTTGTTGTCCGTTAAAAATGTTACAACACATGCCATTTATGAAATTGCCTTTGTCCTCTCTTTATAATTTATATTATTCTTTTATATATTATATGCCATTATTGTTGTTATTAATTTTCCCTTCCAAAGAATTACATATCTTTCTGTGCCGCTTATCCTTTCCTTATCCCGCAGAAAACGCTTTAAGCGATAAGACCGCCTTTTATGTGTAATATTATCATATTTTTATTCTTAAGTTTTATGTATAATACTTTTATAAAATTTTCACTCATTCATTAATTCATTCATTCAATATTATGTTATTTTATATTTTAATCATGTAAGGCATCAGTAGTTTAGCCTCGTCACAATCTAATAAGTAAATCAAAACATCTTCAGGGCCAAACGCTATATGTAAGGTAGAAGATAGTTAATAGATTAATAATCTGGTATTCCAGTGCCTGTTGTTTCTTTTATATGTATAGAGAAATACACGTGATTTTGAATACTTTGAATTTTTTGAAAATTAATTATCTTTGTTGAATACAAGTAATGCAATCAATTTTTATGTAAACTAAGCTTAATAAATGCCGTACATATGCGGTAACACACAAAAAATACAGTTGAATTGAAAACCTCCTCCTTTTTTGTAAGTCGGCTAATTAAGTCTCAATAACAAATAATCAACATTATTCTAGTACAGTATAAACATTTTTATCGGTGATATGAATAGAAAGGTACATTATTTCAATTATACATAAAATTAAAACGGTACATGCATAATACTCTACAAAGTATATTTTGTAGAGATTTATAACTTATGCCTTAACCTTTTTAATGTTTTCTTAGAAACAATGATGTTTACTTTAAGAACATATAGGCATAGTCATGGGAAATTGGACACGGTCGTAAGAAACATTGTTAATTAGCAAAATAATATGTTCATAAATCACATGTTAGTCGAAAATGTTAGTAAGTATATAAAAATTATAATATACTAGTCGCTGAATGGTCGAAATTCGATCAAAATAAAATAAATTATAAGGAGAGCACATGCGTCTAAGAAATACTTGTTAATATGTTATTTATTGATATAATGTAATTTATAAACATTATTATTAAAAAAATAGCGTTCTGCGCTTCTTCTACATATAAACTATAAGTGTGCCTTTCACCATCCGCACAATTTTCGAAAAACAGGTCCAAACTTGCTTCATTACATATAAATATACTTAAAGGTAAGTATTCAGTAGTAATGTCAAAGTCAAAGTCAAAGTCAAAACGTTTATTTTCCAAATTGGCCTCTTTCGAGGCACTTTTAGAATGCAGAGTATAGGTCATAGATTCATTCATATTTATACAAGTTTCGAGGCAAAATAATAATATTTCACTGAAAATACACAAACCATAAATAGAAGAAAAATTTACAGATTTAGAGGACATTATCAACTCCTGTTTTAAAAGTAAATTAAAAAAATATGATATTTTACTTGCAATTGGCTAGTTGAAAGATTTGTGACTGCGATTATAAGATTTGTCCACATGCTCGGAGAATGTCTGCACAGTTCACCTTCTGCATGACCTTGGATGATCAGTTATAGGTATCGAAGTCTCCTTTCGGGTGATATTTACTGTAACGCTGTTCGATATTGTACAATCGAGGTTTTGAAGAAATTGAGAGCCAGTGTGGTTAAAAAAATTCGGTAAGAAGGACGGCCCTCGGTTAACTGTGCTTTAATTTAGTAAAAGCAATTTTTTTTCTTTTTTATGAATATTTACCTAATGAATGTTTAAATAACGCAATATACATGCGATATTCCCCTTTTTTGTTGGCTTCCGATAACTATATCTATTTGGAAAATCGATATACGAAACTCTAAATTAAATTCACCTAAATTTTTTAAGTTACCCACACAAAGTGTGTAATTACTACTATAAATGTGAATGTTTGAATGTCTGGATTTGTGTGTCAATCAGACTCTTTGAATTGGCTTATAAGATTTTTATTGATCTAAATTCTAAATACCCCAAATTTAACGCGAGCGAATCCACAAGCAGAAGCTAGTTTATAATAAATTGTAGTTCCATTTGCATAGCAGTTGCGGTGACATTGACAGCTTTCTCGAACGCCACAGATCGATCAACGCATGTAGAGCGTGCGTGCGTCAAATTACTCTGTATTCGTACGCGAAAGCACTTTCTTTGGAAAACGTGATTATTATGTAATATCTGTATCACGTGTTTTGTTTATTTATTCTATTTATTAATTTTATTTCTCATAAAATTAATAAGAAGACGTTAAGATTAACTGTTTGATTAATTAGTGTTGAGGAATGATATTATTATTAATTATACTTTTTAAATAAGTATTCAAATCGAATTATTCCAATACTAGCGACTCGCCCCGGCATCGCACAGATGCTTATTAACCTTTCTCGTGAATCACTATTTAAAAACTAATGTATTAAAGATAATAAGTAGTATTAAAATTAAAGATCTAAGTTTACATAGGGGCAGACACCAGAAAGTAACTTTGCTTAGTTAGCTAGTGATGAAACGGATTGAATAAAAATTGTAAGGCATACAAAGCATTATCGCAAAATTAACCAAATATACAATTTCACCGTTACCGTCTTTGGGTTAAGCCTATTGTATTTTATGACATTTTGGCTTATTTAAAAGGAATACACATACCAAGAAAAGCCTAGTTGCACACCATACAATACCACAATTATAGCGATCACTATAATTCAATCATTAATCATTAATAATTATACGGTACGTATCATACAGACTTAGGTTTCAACAGTGCCTTCAATTAGCCCAACAGGTTAGGTTACATAAGCATTCCATAACTCGAATTGCGACAAGTAGCCTTTAGTCTGGTTCGGTTCAGTAAATAAGTCACCTTGTTTACATAACCACGAGCCGTGCAATGATCAATGCAAATGCTACTCTAGATTTGAGACAACTGTTCATTTTCTCACGTTAAAATATCCTATAGATCTATAAAATGTGTCATATCACCTAATCCAGTTATCTGTATACAATATTTCAATTAAAATATTTTCAGTAGTTGCTGCGTGATAAGTAAGATAATTATTTTTTTAGATAATTATTTCCCGGGTAGGTGAAAATCAATAATCGATAGCAATTAAGGTTTGTAAAAAGTCACTTTGAAAATTTTCATCGTGCAGCAATGTAACCAACGGCTGATGTTTTATAGGTACGTCTCACGAAATATTATATTTTATGCATCTCCTTTGTCGACTATTGCACACATATGTAATACATAAATACCTTTATTGCTTCACCAAAACCAATGGTATTGTTTGGCTCTTAGATTTATTGATTGAAAGACTGTTAAAAGATCTCATTTCAGATAATTGTTCGTTCTATTAAGAACGTGGTTTACTATTCGATTATTTTATTATATTTTTTGTATTTAAGTTGGATATAGTTCAGTATTACCTCATGTTGAATTATTTACGAAATAAAACTACAAAGAATCTTTGTATGCTGTACCATTCGTATGCTAATTATTTCGATGTTTCACCACGAGTGAAACTTTTCCAAGCTGAAAGGCTACAATTGTTACCGAACTTAGCTTTAGCTATTTTATATAATTTTAAAGTAAGTAGTCTTAATCTGTAAATTTCAAGTAGGCATCCATTGAGAAAGGATTCCAACAAAATCCTACGGGAACGGGGAAAACTGCGGTACACAGCTAGTTATATTATAAATTTCGTAATATAAAACCTTACCTACGCTTCGGATATTTCATTACGATTTTAAAAGCTACAAAAGACAAGCTGAAAAATGTATGAAATAGATAATAATTTGTCTAAAATAACCTATAGATAATTTGATATAACCTTCAAAGAAGCCTTAAGTAAGAACATATAAGTTTGAAATTATACTAGAGTACGTGTAACAATTGAGTCAGAGGCGGTGGGCGCAGCCTTATATGTCATGCAGACTAAATAAGGCAATGTGTGGGCTATACAAGTTGATTTTAGTGTGGATCCGTTAGTTTTTACTCAATTTGCCAATATATGAATATCACTTCAACTTTAGTTTTTTTGTCAGGTAAATAGAAATAAAATAAATAAAATTTTTGAATATGCACTGATTTTATCTAGGCGAGGAAGTTCAAAAATTTTTTTTGGCTACAAAAATATTTTCAACATATTTATTCATTTGCCTCCTGTACCTTATAAAATTATTTCCTATGACGACCAAAAGATATTTTCATTTATGTAATCTAAAATGATGCAACAGTAGAACTGATTATTATATTCAAAGGAAAAATTAACTCTTAATTGGATAACGACGATCGCTTTAAGTCTATGACAAATTATTGTTTTTTAACGATTTACGTAATTAACAGTATTGTTAAAGCAATCTAAATACAAATAATACTGTCATATCTTGTATTAAAACGAACAGAAATGGATATAAAATAAGAGAAAAAGAATAAGAGAATTCAAAAGGATAACATAGTATACCATATAAAAACCAGGTAACATTATGAATTAACATTTAACAATAGGGAGGGATAAATAATAGAGAGTGTCACTTCCTGTAGTTTACCGGACTATTCACTCAAAGGGGAATCGATTATATTACAATCCAAATGGAAAATATCGGTTGGCTCTTACAACAATTTATCCTTTTTAGAGTTTAGCCAGTCGCTTCCACGTAACACCAAACACCTCTCACATACTGATATATTTCACCATCATATCATGATTGTAATAAATTATTAAGTATGAAATTGAGTATATCAATAAATTTAATGTTCACAAAATGAAGCGTACTAAACATATTAAATTTACGTAATAATTGCATCAGGATTTGCCAACCATTTTGCATGCTCTTCCTCCACTGAGAAATCTATTACATTAATTGATTTGTCTAGCAACTGGTTATGTGGGTTACCACTAATGGAGCTTGAAACAGCCATCGCATTGAGCAAATCTTTATGTAATTCAGGAAACCTTTCTTAAGAATTTCCTGTGTGATTTCATAAATTACTGTTATGGTTACTTGTGTGAAATGAGCACCGTAAGTGCTTGTGTCAGTCTTTCTGATATTATTTTTTAGAGAATAAACAAATCGCGTTCTATTGAACTAGTGTATTTTTTTATTTAAATCCGTTGTATTTTTATTTATAAATATGTATAATGGTACAGATTATATTTTTTACGATGAGAATTTAGTCGAAATTCTACTGATTTTCTTTATAGACATTACCATAAAATACCGACCGCGTATACCTTCCGATCTCGTGGAAATTCCGGGTTGAAGGATATCATAATATGATCTTTTTCGCAATTCAAACAATGTCTGTTCAAAATTTCATTCAAATTGGTTCAGTGGTTTAGGCGTGAAGAAGAGATAGACAAACAGACAGAGTTAATTTTGCATTAATAATATTAGGTAAGGATTTGGTTTTACATATAGTATACCCAATTTATTCTGTAATCAGATAAAATTTGAACCGTACGATTACTAATTTGTACATTACGCACCTAAAACTTAATGGGGCGAATGATCAACTACTAAACAATTGAATTGACTCAATCACGATGCATAAAAGTACACAACAAAAGCGCATATAGCACTATCGACCCATGTCTAACTTTCTCTCGGTTCAATTTCACGCACCAATTGTTTGGGACACCTGATGCGCACCCCGCGAATGTTGCATTATCTGTGGCATTCTGCTTGTTTATGGTGTAGTTATGTAATTATAATTCATTTATATACAAACATTGCGATATGAATTTACTGAGTGTGTGATCGTTTTATAACATTAGTTACATAGATAGATCTCTGAATGTAATTACACCATTAATTTCGTTGAGAGGATCTTATTATATTACGTCGGTTAAGAGTTAGACATGATTCGAGTTCAAACTATTGACTAGTATAGTATTATATAATCTGTGTTATAATATTGATAATATCATATTTAAGTATATTAAGTAATACTTTAACTCATAATAAAACGACCTATCATGTATTGGCAATTTTAAGTAGATTTCGTTTGACTAGACCAAAATCGGTGTCTTTTTAATACTACACATGCAATATATTCAATTTAAAAGAGCTGTATTTACGCAAAAAACAACTGTTACTAAAAATTCTCAATATAACCCTTATGAAATGCGACTTTCTAAACAAGCGGACTAAAATTAAACCATTCATTGAGCCATAACTGCAATACACTTTATTTCACGTTGACTCTAGTAATAAACATTTGATTAACCAATTATGAGGCAAGGTTTCAAATTAGCTACATATGGTTTAACATTGCGATTTTCTGTATAAAGTATCTATCTCTTTCTATAATTTGATTTAATCATATATTAAAAATTATAGAAATACGAAGGTATCTGTTATAACGATTGGAATTAACCCCCTATATCATATCATATGGTTGATGTTTACATACCGGAACAACAGTTTGACATATTACATAAATACAGACTACAAAATGTGTTACAATATTTTAAGGTCAAACAAGATTTTTATATTTTTTTAAGACTTTAAACCAAACGATTAAATAAACTAGTTTTAATATTATAAGTTTATTTAAGTAAAGCTTACTTTTAAATCATGGTTTATAAATTAACACAGACGCGAAGAACATAGACACGGAGTTTATCCGTGACAAACACATTATAAGACAACAAGAAAATATTTGAATATTCACAGGAATATGCTACATACTTCTTTGATGGATTAAGATAATTTAGAGGTATTTTAAATGTGCATTAAAAATTTACTTCTAAAAGATCAAAGTTGTTTGATAGCATTGTAGATTATTATCAGTTTCACAGAGGTATAATGCGGCCTTCCTTCCGCTTCCTATACCACAGTTCCTCATCCAAAATAATGATTTGAACGTAGATTTTCACAATCAAATATAATGTTTCTCCCTTATTTCATATAATAACATTCACAGCTAGACTAGAAATAGACTTGATTGATAAAAAGATAGCGAACTTATATAAGAATAAGACGTGATAATAGGTTATAAGTTAATTTCCACTAATAAACAAAACAAACTCACTATTATTATTAGGTATGAACGTGGAAAAGCGGAGAAATATCTATTGTATTTTTCAAGTAAGAACGTGTGAAAAATAATTTCGCTTAATCTCTATATCTTCCATGTAAGCATACAATCAATGTTTTTGTAGACACTTATTATGTGTTAGTTGTGTGCAAGTAACTATATAAATCTTGTACCCATGTGTCAAGTCGCACGCTTTCAAGGTTAATAGAAACTGGAGCAAAATATCAATTTACGTCTGATATTGATGACGTTATAAATTTATATACAAAATCGAAATGACACGTCTTTTTAAATTAATAAGAACTCATGATGTAAATAATTAATTAAATAATATTTGCCCTTCTTTGCCTTGCGATTGTAAATGAATTACTTTTCAATGTGACCAATATTCTCAAAAAAGTTTGTTTGAAATTATAAGTAGTTTAATTTGTTCACTGTGTATCTAGACAACTTTAGAATAGAAATAAGAAACATTTTCAAGCAAAGATTGGCAATTATATACATTATGATTTAGAAAAGAAATATATTTTATATACAATATATAATTCAGTTCTGATTTTTTCAATATCATGAAATAATGAAATTTATATAAACTTATATTAGACTTTATATCCTTATAACTGAAAATAAAATAAAACTTACTGTTTCGGCAGTAATCTTGCTATCACTTAATGTAATACCCAAAAAGCATAACCAGCACATAAAAACACTTATTTGACGAACCATTTTTCACTGGCACAATATTTTTTATCTGTAACACTATTTTATGAATAAATGCGTTCGATTTTTAAAAGCGACGTGAGAAGGCGCGCAACAGATGACAGATCACAGTATGGAACTCGAGTTGTGAATGTAATGATTTTTGAAAGGCCCGCGTAGGAGGGTTTCGCGCCTATTTCGATGAACTGATACGTTCCGTTTCGCAACCTGACGTTTGTTATTTTATTATTTTTCTATTTTAAAGGATTCCTCCTCGTAATTATTATATACATAGAATACTTGTGCCTAGAGACTAAATAATATTACTTACAAAAAAAACAGGTAAGTTTTTAAACATAAAAAAACTAAAAAAACCTTTATGAGAATATATTCTTAAATAAAAAAATATTTTTTTATTTGTTTTGGGAAAATAATGGCATTAAATTATTTCAATTTGTATTTAATATTGCCTTAGCAATTATCAAAGCAAAGTTGTATATGAGCGCAGTTTCTCAATCATTATTTATACTCGGCACTTATTGTGTTGACATATCTTGAAGAGATACATGCACAAGCATAATCGGATAAAATCTCTTTAATTACACGTCAAATATTCTTCTAAGTTACATAATTATGTGACATCGTTAAAGGTAAGTTTCTGAATATATGATATTTTTATTAGATCCATCATTTTTTCAAACTGAATATTTTAGAAAAATAGTTGGAACGAATTGAGTTCATCGTTGTTTACAATTACATGAAAATAGATCGGCCTTACATACTCTACTTAACTATAATTTATACAAAATTTTTAAAGATCATATTATTTAAAATAATGAAATTCAATATAATAGTGTTAAGTTTGTTAATAAAATAGTCCTGAACTTGGATAAACATTTCCACATAATTATACATTAAGTAAACCATATTTTCGCTGCATGACAAATTATGAAAAGTTGCAGAACATTAAAGATCCTATCATATCGCGCTAACTAGGGCACATAGAACACTATGAAACCTAATGTTTCCTTTTTCGAAACATTGTTTTGTAAAAGGAAAATAAACGCCTTGATAATCTGACGATAACAAGTTACTTGTTTCTTAATTCAGTACTTAGAAGTAAACTAACGAGCCTTGTAAAAGTTTCATATTTGCTTCATATTATGATAACGTAGTAAAATAATGTGCCTAATACATTATAACAAACTTTTGACCGCCTCGTTGGTTCAGTGGTTAGCGCATTAGAATATAATAGAATGGTATATAAAAATTGTATGCAACATAAATACACAACCAAAACCATTTGGCGTTTCAACCTAACTGAGAGGTCCTGGGTTCGATACTCGGCGGAGACGTGAAAAAAAAGTCTCAGTCTGGCAGGGCACAGAAGGTAGTAGCTCATCCAGAGCTAGACCGATGCAAAATAAATCAAAAAATAAATCAAAAACTTTTATGTTACAACCGGCTATATTTATAGTGTCATATTATCTCATACTATTTCCATTTCAATGAAGTCAAATATTAAATAAAATAAACTATTAAAATAAAAATACATTTAATACATTCTTAATCTTAAATAATTACACAACAAATATATTTACAATCTCAATATAAATTTCCACACATAAGGAGTAAAGCGATCTTACGTTAAAGGCATAGTCCAAAATAGAAGTACGCTTAACACTTCTATTTAGTTTTATCAGTATCCTTATCATCTGGAGGTTTATCTTTGCCATCCGGCGGTTTGGGTCTAGCACTATCTGGCGAAACTTTGCGGAAACTCATAGACCTCTCTTTATACCTGTCTACCCTTACGAGAGACTTGCTGAATCCACTGGCGACACTCTTTATAATCATTTCTGAACGGATTTGCCTTTGAGAAGTGAGGGTAGGACGAAGGTCTTTGTAGTATTCTTCGATCTCTTGGAGGGTGAGACCTTTCGTTTCGGGTAGATAGAAGTAGAGGAAGACGCAACCTGTGGGGATTTTTAATGTAGTACGTGTTTGTCTGTCAATTTCACGTGAGTTTACTGAGAATTTTTTCTACCATCTCAAAACCTTCCTTTTCACTTCATTTTGAAGTGATTTTTAAACGACTAAACTTTATTATTATTAAGACTCTAAGATCACTTTGTTGGGAACCCTCGATATGCGAGTCTATCTCGCATTTGGCCGGTTTTTTATAGAAGAAGTGGACAAACAAGCAAGCGATCCACCTGATGGTAAGTGGTTTTGAGGATGTGTTGTCGGCCTTTTAAAAAGTTTTGTTCTAATACAGCAGCTTACCTAATAAGGAGCAAACTCCGAACCCCATAATGGTCGAGGAATACCCCAGTGCGTCCCGCACATATGGGAAACATTTGTTTGCGCCGAACATGATGAAATTCATTATTGCTATAGATATGCCGCCCAGAATACCACGAATCTGAAATTTAGTAATTAGAAAATAAATAGGACTTAATTAGAGAATCAATTGGACTTGGACTTGACCTACTCGCCCTTATAAACACCACATAAAGACTGACAAATTCATAATTGGGGACCTACTGTAGACAGAAACATGAAATGAGAAAATGAAAAAATCAATATTTTAAAACTAAATGTAAGATCTAACAAGATAGTGACATGAGAGCGGTGAATAAAGTGTAACCGAATACTCATATGGCACATATTTTCCAAACTTTGTACAATGTATATCTTACCTGCAAAGGGTACAATTCAAACATAATAAGCACAGGCAGGGTATAATGGCCCAGGGTGGCGAAGGTTATGTACACCACGAAACATATCGGCGGGAACATGGTAGGTGAATCCAAGTATATTATCAGTAAACTTAGAATAACAGATGATACTCCAACACCTAAGCCTGTTAAAGTTTAAATTTGAATGAGTTTGTGTTATCGTTTTTGAAAATCCTCCATAATTTTATTATTTTCTTTGAAGGAATAGTAAGACTGAGTGTATTATTTTCAGCAGTGAACGATACTGAACGAGAAATGTAATTTTGTAGGACTGAAAATGTAGTAATACGGATCTTAAATTAGGACAAGTTTTATACATCTAAGAATAATATAAAACATACTAGGCTGATTTAGATAACGCACTTAAAAATAGATAAATTGCAACATCACAAGGATGAATAATAAATATCAAACCTGATATGAGCGCCATAGGCCTTCTTCCCACTCTTAGAATGAGGGCTGATGTCAGAAGCCCGGCCAACAGTCTGGTTATACCGAGCATCACATTTGCCATGTGAGCGTCCATCGCTGAATTTGAATTCTAACAAAAGGAAAATCTATTTCATATTTTAACGAACACTGTATAAATAAATCAATCGTGAGACGTTGATTTATTTTAGGTCTGCGCGCCATTTTACAATAGTAACCCTGCATTATGTAAAGGATCCCAAAATTCAGGCTGCACCTAGTTTGGATCATAAATCTTAAATTAAATAAATAAAATTATACTGTTGCACCGCGTATAATTTATATAATTATGCAGCTTTAGATCACCATGCCTTCCATGAACATAACAATAAAGAAAGGACTGATGTTCCAACAAGGAGAGAAAAAGGACATAAATAGGTGGTGAATATAGATCTTTGAACTATAATTTCTAAGAACTACTTCTTATTCTTATTAGGTTTCTTTCCTGGTGTATCCTTATTACTCTCACCTGAAGTATATCAACAGCCCACATCGTAAGTATAGTGACTCCAGACACCTGAGTTATCAGCATGTACGTTAACATCAAAGCAAACGGCTTGCAAGAAGACTTTTTGAACATTGCGGACATTTGCTCCCTAAATTTTAACCTGCGGATGAACAATGAATTAGTTTTTTCTAGCAAGCATATATTCTTTACTATATAAACAGAAAATATGCAACAAAAAGTGGTAGGCATTTGACAAACATAAGACGTGGTTCATAAAATTTTATCATAAAAAAAGTTTGCCACACTAACTTGTGTATATTATTGTCTATTTTAAAGTCAAGCATTTCATCCATTTCTGCATCGATATTATGTTTCTTAGAACGAAATTTCTTCAGTGCTTCCTCAGCCTCTTCGATTGTAGATTTTTGAAGTAAATAATATGGCGTCTCAGGTAGAAATATGTTGCAAAAAACAAGCATAAAAGAATAAACACCACATATATAACACAATATTGTCCAATGCAAGAATGATCCTAAACCAGCCTGCAATAATGTAGTTTATATTAATACATCTGTATCTTAAGACACAGACCATATTATATTATGTTTTGACTTGGTAGTATAAGCGAATGTACTCTGATTTTTCAACTTTATAATTTGTAGAACTTTAGAGAATGAATTTTTATTTTATTTCGAGATGTTAAACTTTACATATATTGAAGACAATTGAAGTATTTCTAAGTACCTGAGCTGTAATACCGATGGACATCGCAATGTTAGGGATGGATCCGATCACGCCGCGCATATTGGGCAGCGAGATCTCCGTCATGTACACTCTGGGCACGCTCATTACCATGCCGATGCCAACGCCGGTTATCACTCTGCCTAATATTCATTGGTATTCATTTTTCAAAATATTGATAGATGATAGATGATGATACATGCTCGTAAAAACCCGTGTTAACAGAAGTGTAGTTTACTAACTACTACTACTACTACAACTACGATGATTACGATTACGATTGGATGTCCTTAAGAGATTAAAAGGCATAATTCAGAAAATAAAGGGAAAGAATAGTCCACACAATATGGAATATAGTACTCTAAATACAGCATAATGTACTACTAGTATGTATACTGATACATACTAGTAGTACATTATGCTGCTTGATGCTTTTACCTCAAACTGACCGGAATGCTCTTAAAAATGCTTACAATATGCAAATTCTTAAATGAATCAAATATAGTATTGTGATTTAGTAAATATACCCATGACAATCTGCGAAGCCCTCTGCGCTAAACCAGTGTAAAACCAGCCAATACCGACTGGTATCCCACTGAATATCAGCATACTGCGACGACCAAATTTGTCTATGCAGAATCCACATATCACACAACCAATAGGCGAAACCAGGAAAAGAACACTTGCTGAAATATTAACACAAATACACAATAAAATATTTTATTTTTCAATGAAAAGTATCGAGGAAACTTACATATTAAACGCAGAATTGCTTAAAGTATTATTAATATAAAAAAAATAGTAAATGCTCCGGGACATTTCACACTACGCCATCTAGTCCCAACCTAAGCAAAGCTTGTACTATAGAAACTAGATGACTGATAGACAGATAGATTAAATACAATGTTTATCGCATCATAATTCTCTACTCGTGGAGATCGAATCCACACCTTTCGGGGTAATTGGGTTGTCGTTATAATTGTTAATATAATGGGCTTTTCGAATCTTGTCAGCGACTTCGTTTTTTTTAGTTCAGATACTTAATGCATATAGATTATACAGAACATAGAATATTAGATATAGATTACATTTCATTAATACTGCGCTTACCTATCCAAGATTGGTCCTCTAACGTCAAAAATATATCCGAATCAGGTTCATTCAACTGCGGGATTGCGACCGAAGAGAACCCCAAGGTCAGGCCAATAATCACTATGGATAAGTTCACCCACACCCCGTAACCCAGCTGTATGAGAGACGTCCGAGTCCAAAACCCCGGGTCAGGATATGTACATTCTTCTAAAAGTTGGGACATTTTAGGCTAAAGCTTGTACCAGCTGATACACTTTTAGGAACATTGTAGAATCTTAACATATCGTTTCGTCTTAATACTACACGATAGTATAATAAGTTACTTGTATTATGTAATCGCTTAACACTATTTGACAACAATACTGGCAGACTTTCATAGACAAAGAGTTCGGAAGTTTATGATTGCTGTAGAACAGTTTGTATATTTCTGTGCTCTGATTCAATTTTGGGTTACTTGTGTAGTCTTTGCAGTACGCATAGTTAAGATAGATATACTTTTCAGCTAATAAACTTATACTCGTTAAACTTAGATAAATATAGAAATAAAATAACTACAATCATTCATAATCAGGCTTTTATTTCATCATTCAATCACATCCAAACATCTTTCCTATGGAAGAAATGCGGGTAAATATATGGAAATGTGTGTTTATTATTAGCAAACGTCGCCTGAAACAGAGGTATTTTCTTCCCAGGCATTCTCGACTTGATGTTTTCGTCGAAAGCTGATAGGATCTGCAGCAGGGTGCCCCGGGATATTGCGTCGAACTCTATGCCGTCTACGTGGCGTATAACACCATTACCTATGATTAAAATTCATAGTTTTAGAACAGCTGATTTCATTATTCAGGCATTGCTAAATATCCTACTATCCTACTCCTAATAGGAGTGTTACCTTCTACTATTTACTTGTACGTATATTATAATTGTGATGTGAAAGTTTGGATATCTATATGTTTGTGTGTCAATCACACCGTAGCCTTTGAACGGAATTTAATGAAATTCCATGCAATCTAAAATTTCACATTCAATTTATCCTTACTAATATTATAAATACGAAGGTTACTTTGTGTATATTTTTTTCACGCCTAAACCAGTGAATCAATGTGGATGAAATTTTGTATGGAGATTGTTTGAAACCCGAGGAAGTCGGGAGAAAGGAATAGGATAGTTTTTATCCCGGAAATCCCACGATAACGTACACTTTTCAGTTATATGCTTGTATATTCTTTGTTTTTCAAAGTGGTGATAAAGACAATTTATTTATTTATATTTCTTTGGTGTGTATAATTAAGGACGAGGGTCACAGCTAGTAACATACGTGTAACGTAGCGTAGCACAAATAATTTAGTAATATGTTACTAGTAACCTACCTTTACTTCCAAGGGCTGTGATTGAAGCACTCCATACTAAACATATTTCACACAAAAATACGATAAAGTACAGAACAGCCGTTTGTTTCATTGAACACAACTCAAAACACTGACTTATCGCTATTTGTTGAATTTTTCAATTTTGTTTTGTCATACTGCGTGTCCCTTCCCCGTCAGTATTGTAGCCTACTATCCCTTACAATCTAAGAATAAAGTTTAAGCAAGATTGCAAAAATAGAGCCTTTCCTAAACTTTGACCTGTGACAGTACTTTGCAAAAATGTTTATTAGTACTATTTATCGGTAAAAAAATACAGAATGTTTAATTTTTTGCTAAATCAGTTCAGATCCCGGCTCTGTAATTTTTTTTTAAATCTAATGAATACATTTTTTTTCGGCTCAAGACTCAGCATTTTTTTGACTTTCCTTATAGTTTAGGATTTAGTACTGCCCTTTTTAAAATAAGACGTGTTAAATAAAAAAAATGTTTTAGAAAAACCTTGTTGAGATTATACTATTTCTCACCCAATTACTTTTAAATATTTTTCCAACAAATGATTTCCAAGTCCCCAAATAAAACAACAATTTACTAAATGATTGTTTAATTTCCATGCATTGAGCACAAATCATCCAAAAATAAGGCAATTCGTTTAACATTCAAATGCTAATTTTGTTCATTCGCTTCATGCGCAGCTGCCATTAGTACATATTATAACGATTTGTTAATGAAGGCGAGATAATTCTACATTTTTTAAATTATTTAATACAATGCAAAAATATGACCGCCTCGTTGGTTCAGTGGTTAGCGCCTTAGGCGTTGCAACCGACAGGTCCTGGGTTCGATCCCCGGTGGAGACGAAAAAAAAAAAGTCTCGGTCTGGCAAGGCACAGAAGATTGATCACCTACTTGCCTCTAAATAAAAATCGATCAGTGAAACGGTTTAACATCCGCCCCATGCCCCAATAGGGGATACGGGACTTCACTTTTTAAAAATATGAAAGGTAGGTTCACTAGCAAAAAAGTAACCTTTCATACTGTTCATTATTTAAATAATAATGTTAATTAACACATCAAAATTTAATTAATTTCCCAAAAATTTTGAATAAAGTATATGGCACATTTTTTTAACCTTTTTATAAATAGCCAGTCAATCATTTCATTTTATATTGATCTTCATTGTTACTTCACACATAAAATGACGTAATTTTCCATATGCAAAATAGCGATGTACAATACAATAAAACCCGAGTTATTTAACTCATTAACCGACGAACCAAAAAAGAGGAGGTTCTTCCTGACTTTCCATAAAACCATATCTCGCCTTTATAAACAAACCGATAGCAACATTACATACAGACAAAACTATACAACAATTGTATAAATGCACTACAATACAATAATTGTTATAAGTACTTATGTACACTATCTACAAAAACTTACAATAAATAATCACTTATTCCTTCTTACATGGCACTAATACTTATACGTATATTATTAATACTTTATTTTAGCACATTGGAAATTATTATTTTAAAATACAATATATGTACTTAGTATTAACTTTTATATATGGACGACATTCGAGCATTTTTTGTATATTTTTTTCATATCGAAAATATATTTTTACTATTTTTATAGTTAATATATTTTTATTATTATGCCTGTACTTTATACATTGTATTGTTATTATGTAATTTTACTATTGGACTTAATTTGCATATTTTACAAAATATTTTTACTATAAACATGAACATTATATACAATATACATGAGGTATATTGATAGTATTATACAAAATAAATAATACATAATAGAAATAATAAAAAATGACTACGTACGTATAATTTGAAATCTGCCATAAATGGAGGTAGTCTCTAAAATTCCATAATTTATCTTTCAGCAACATTTATATGTTCATTACTAAAATAACTAAGTTGTATTAAATTAAAAAATAAAAATTTGTATTTGAGTAAATAACAGTAATATAAAATTGCAAATACATTTGATAAATTACACTGTACAATAGCGTATATTTCTCTTTTTGATATATTTTACCTCATAAAATGATATCAGTAAGAGAACTTTTTTAACAAAAAACATGTCCAAAAATATTAACTTCAATTTCCCAACATAAACATACAAATAATATCATTTTACAATTGGTATTGTACTCGTATCACAAAAATCTAAAAAGCAGAAAATGTACACGTGTGCCTTACGTTAAATATAAATACATTATATTGTTTGTTCCCAAGTATATATATAAAACTACGCGAGGTCTGTCTGTGGGTCCTTCTTTAGAGTTTTTGTTCGACCACAGAAATAATCTTCAATCTCTTGTAAAGTACGTCCTTTGGTCTCCGGTAGGAAAACGTAGAAAAATGCGGTTCCTGAAATGTAGAAAAAATCATATAAAGATAGGCTTAAAGAATTAAAAAAAACTTATAAAAATATACTATACATTTTGATATTTTCATTTGTTTATGAGAAGTAGTTTTGCTATATCTTTCGATTGTTGAGTTTTAAAAACAGTTTTTTTTTTGTTTTATTTTAAGTCTTTATAATAAAAAAAAAAACTGAATTAAAAAAAAATATATTAATATTATTAATTAAGCAATTTTTTGAGTCTTGCTTATGCGTCCGTTAGGTCATAGAATAGAACACTTCATTGAACACAGACAGAGATATACATAAAACTACTTCTTAATCATACTATGTGTATTTTAAAAATCATTGTTTGTGTATTAGAAAATATCTCATAGTAAATTATTTCTAATTATGTATTTAATATCAACGTTAACTTGAATACATACCGGCTAAAGACAGTCCTCCATACAAGCCGAACGCACCATAGTCGTTGAGAGCGTGCTTCAAATACGGGAATGTCTTCACGACTGAGAATATCGACAGGTGGGCCACACACGTCGTCATCCCCCCTACTACGCCTCGCACCTGGACAAAACAATATTATTTTAAACTAGTCAATTTATTTTATTCATGTATTCTATTAGCCGAGCGGATCAGTGGATCCGCGCAGCTTTGTTCCCTTAGCATATTGTAATACAGGGTGTCCCGTAATGAGTGAAGCATCTCTTGGGGGATGATAGCTGAGCTAATAATCTATCAAAAAAACATAATATAGGTCCTATCAATATATCACTGTTTTTGAGTAAAAAAGTTATGAAAAACAAATAAGAATTATGGCCACAGTAATATAAAACATAGGGCGAGGTCAACATTTTTGTAAAAACTACAAAGTCCTCAATATCTCAAGCTCTCAAGCTCAGCTATCATCCCCCAAGAGATGCTTCACTCATTACGGGGCACCCTGTATAAGGTGTTACATAGCTAGTTTCGTTCGTTTACAGGTAATTTTCCTAAACATGTGAAAAATAATGAAAAGGTATGATTTATTGAACTTCTTGTTTACGTGACGTATCAGCTGAACGCAACGCGGTTCAATGAACGATTAAGATTGAAAGCAAAGAACGTAAATCATTGGAAAGCGAGATCAAGAGTGGGATATAAGTAGGTGAAAGCGAGACAAAAGATACTGTGGTAAAAAAACGGAGGCAGAAAAACGTTCCATAAATAAATCATATTGGATTAACTAAGCGTATTTTTACGTGTTTAGGTACATGTTCTGAATGTCCTGTAAATCAATGTAACACTAGCTATGTAACACCTTATATACTCGTATATAGCATATAAAATATAGCCTATGTTACTCGTGTATAATGTCGCTATCGAATGGTGAAAGAATTTTTTTAAATCTGCCCAGAAGTTTTTGAGGCTATTCATTACAACCAAACAAACAAAGTTCTCTCTTTATAATAATAGTTAAGATTTACGCTTGGTCTATCTTACAAATGCATAGGAATGAAGTAAATATAACTTTAGTTGGTTATAATGAAATTCGCCAATAAATAATCTACAGACCATTGAAAGCGCTCTTTGAAACAAAATGTACTAAAAAACACATAAATCTTATTTATAAAAATGAATCGCAAAATGTGTTGGTAAGCGCATAACTCAACAACGACTGGACCAATTTGGACAATTCTTTTTTTTAAAGTTCAAGCATGGTTTTTACGGCGAGAAAAATCGAATAATTACCGGGTCCACGCGAGCGAAGCCGCGGGCGGAAAGCTAGTAAAACTATAAAATCGTACCTGCGTGGGATAAACCTCTCCAATCATGATCCAGGGTACAATCAAGAAGCCCAGCGTGCAGAAGATCATGAACAAGTAAATACTAGCTACAGGGATCCACGAGTACTGAGGCTCGACATTATTCTCCTTCCAGTATTGCACGTAGTACAGATATACTGAGAGAACCGTCATTGACGTGCCGCAGCCCAACGCTGAAACAATACAAGATTAAATAATATATTGATTTAACGATAAGTGAGCCATCGTATAATTAGTTGTATTAACACGGTGCGAGTGCAGGAGAGACGTGACCGCTTAAACGTCTTACTCCCCCTGTTGAAGGACCTCCGAATCGGTCCGAAACTGTCGGTCTAAACCGAGTTAAAATACAGTGAGTATAAACCGTGTTAATACAACTAAGATTAAATAAATCATTTATTTATTTGTAATGTATTATACGTATATATTCCTTATAGACGATTCGATTGGTGCAGTGGTTCAGCAATGGTCTATTGCGCCGGAGGGTGTGGGTTGATCCCCACGAGCAGAAAAGTATGATGTGATGAACATTGTAATTTTCTACTGTCTGGGTGTTAATTTATCTATAGTATGTATTTATTTACAAAAAAAAGTATGTTTAAGTATGTCTATCAGTTATCTAGTATCCATAGTACAAGCTTTGCTTAGTTTGGGACTAGATGGCGCTGTGTTAAATGTCCAGGAATATTTATTTTTATTTTAGATATGCCTCACCTATATGTATAGCAAGATTTAGGGGTTTATTTTTAGGAAGGGGTAAACTCTACCTTCGCAGCTCACGCTGAGTCAGCCCCATTTGAGGGTAAATGCTGCCACACAGTACTTTTTGTTTTTATTAAATTTTATACGTCACTTTTCTTACTTTCTTTTAGTTATAAGTTTCTTTTTTTTTATTTTTGTACTGTATCTTTTTTTGTGTGGCTGTGTATGGTCATCATAATCGGTTCAGTAGTTTAAGCGTGAAATAGTAACAAACACACACAAACGTTCGCATTTATAATTAGTACGATGCAAGTCAGTAGACGCACTTGTGTCTTTCTATACAAAGTATAGAACACCCGATGCGTCTTCATTTTTTTTACTGTCACAATATAAGGAACAATCTTTAAATGTATAAACTGTCTGCCGTCAATTAGATTTACTAGTGGGGCCTGGTGACGTACTACAGGTTTTACACAAACCCCCTTCGGGCAGCTCTCGCAAAGAGACCTAATAAATAAATAGAACTAAAATATATAACCTATCAAAATCTTTGTGAGAGAAAATAGAACTAAAATATATAACTGTACTCTATAAAAATCTTTGTGAGAGAAATAAAATATTTAGATTTGATTTGATTTGAATGTGTACGCCTAGCTTTAAAGGTTATCTTCTACTTACATGATACGAAGGTAAGTGGTCGTCTCCCGCACCTCCTGCACAGTATGCAGCCCACCACCGTGAATATCACACGCAACACGCCCATCGATATCGTTAACGAGTATTTGTCCAACGATGCGCCTGACGCCTGTCGAATAAAAATATATGATTTTTATCGCTATCTGAAGCTGAAATAAAGTTTAGTAATACTTATGATGTGGGAAATTCAAATATATTATAGTTTACCTTTTACCATCCAAAATACCCATTTTTTTATTTTTTTTTATTTATAAAGGGACTTTTATAACAAAGTAAATGTCCATCCCATTGTAGCTTAAAGTTTAACATCACGTCTTATTCTAACAGCATCCATAATAAATCTTCCAAAATACCTAAACCTACTTCCCATAAATTGGCACTAATTAGGGTCAAAAACAAAAAAAAAATATGCATAATGCAATCCACATACACGAAGACATAAAAATACTAATAAATTAATTCAAATATGAAGTAGGTACGTAAAAGTACTACGTGCAATAGTATGAATTTTCTTTTATTTATTAATTAAAAACATATACTACTTTTTTTAAATATTTTGTTTTATTTATTTTATGTGAGAGCGGACGGATGGACGGATGGTATGTGATCACCGCCCACAAGCACCAGCAATGCCAGAAGCTTCGCGAGTGTGTTGCCGGCCTTTTAAGTGGGTACTCCCACTTTCTTAAAGCTCAATGAAATAAAATTCCGCATTCTCAAATACATTTTAGAAATTAATTTACCTCAAAAACTTCCACCGCATAGAAGGTGATCGTGTTCACTCCGCACCACTGGTAGATGAAGAAGTACAACGCTAATATTCCGAACGGCTTCAGCGTAGAGGGCGCCATCAGCGCTTTGATGATTTCCCGCGGAGACTTTAATCTGAAACAAATATTCAAGTTCTAAGGCCCGTATTCAGAGTTGAAAACCGATTAGTACTTAAGACCTTGAAGATACCTTATTACAAAATGAAACTTAAGCTTTTTATGTTCCATTTACGGAGCTTCCTCAGATTTTTTAATAAAATTGCTGATTTCGAAATAGATATACATATCTTCATTCTAAACTATAACGAGTAAGAAACAATTAAATAGTCAAATGTCAATGGTTACTCAAGACCCCTATTCACCACATTTACGCAATCATCGATTAAATTTATTCTCAATGACAGATCTCGATTCAAATGACGTTTTGGAATAAATAGAAGAGGGTAGATTTGGTGATCTACGATCGTTAGAGAAACGATTGTCAGATCAAGAAATAAAGTTCTAGAATCAAATCTTAACTCAATTCTCGAATGAAAACTTGAATCATAGCTTGAGATACAACTCTGAATACAGGACTAATTGTTGCATGATAGCTTTGAGCTGTAGAGAGAAGGAATAGGAAACAATGCAACAATGCATTTGTTAAAATCCTTGTTTTATAGCAAAGGAGCAAGTAGGTTAGGAATAGGATACTAAATGATTATGCCGCCGATTAGCCGCCTATGAACACCTGAAATACCGGGAGTACTGGTACTTTAATACATAAATTGAAAATATCAATCTTAACAAAAATAAATTCAACTACGGACTAATAATACCTAACCGATTTCGGCTATTGTGGCCAATTTTGTCTCATCTGAACCCACGGCCTCACGGTTTTAACGCTTGACGCCCTTAGCATTATACCAACGAGGCAGTCAAGAATATCATAGATATCATCAAAGCATACCTAGTATAAAAAACCTTAGAGCTCAAAAGGTTTTATAAGGTCCCGTGATACAAATGTTTCTACTAACCAACTACCAACTAACACATCAACCGAGAACAATTTACCTGACAAGTTATTGGTAAACAAACAGATCGCATAGTAATTACAGTAAATATTATTGTCTACTGAGACACTATAAATCACGATCTAGCTACGTCACATTTATCAAGTAAGGGCTAATGGGAAGACAAAACGCACGCACACAACAACAAACAAATTAGTGAAACACGACACTACATGCGTGGTGACTGCAAAACTTTATTTGCGCGGCTATTGGCTTATTTTTTATTTTATTTTATTGTACTAATAGAAAAAAAACAATTACATTTTGTAGATTGATTAACAAGTTTAAAATATATACAGATATCATTAATGTAATCCACCGCATTGTGTGCGAGATAATTAAAGAATATTACATACATGTCTCTAGGGTGACAATTTTGAATTTGAATTAAACCACAATCTATTAGGTTTAACATTGTTTCCTTAAAATATGGGCTTAATTTCTATAAGATGCGAATTATTGAACATTTTTGTATGTAAAAATGTTAAAAAATATACGCACAGAAGAAAGATGACGAAAAACAACTTTGGTATGTTATCATTCTAAGAATCGGTCGTGTCGTTTTTATATCAGGATTAAGACAATAATTCTAAACCGTAAGAAAGTCAATATTTGTACCGCATATCATTTGCAAGAATATACCACTCAAAACAATTATAGCCGGGCTTAGACTGGGCTAACCGGCTCCTAGTAATAGCACTAATCTTGTCTAGTAACAATAATTACAAATGATAAATCTTAAGTAACAATTTAATCCACATGTCTACAAACAACAATCGCTTTTTATTTATGGAAATAACTCTACCATTTATAAATTTTAATTTGATGAATTAAAAGGAATATTTCAATTGGATTTTCTTGACTAAGGTTGTATATTTTTTCAATTGGATTTTGTTGACTAAAATTGTGTATTTTTTCCACTTGTCTTCGAGAATTAATGAAGATGTAATTTAAATACCAAAGCCCAAATATAATATTGCCTATTATTATTTGTAAATTGCAAGTTTGAATACTTTTAAAAGATTCCGAGAGGCGGAGCACAGGAGTTCCATAGCACAGAGTTTACCCAGTTTGGACTCTTGTCTCCTGCTATTTTAGAAACCTCTGTATTAACTTTGTACCTAAGATGTAATTAATGTGTGGGAGTAAAGAAAAAACATTTCATTTCTAATTTCATTCTCCTAATAAAACGAAAGATAATTTTATAAAAGGATTAAAAAATATTGATAAGTGATCTCCTCGCACCGAGAGAGAGAGAGCACGGAGAGACGTGACCGCTAAAACGTCTCACTCCCCCTGATGAAGGACCTCCGGATCCGAAACTGTCTGTCTGTCTACACGCGCAGTGAGTATAAACCGTCTCAATACAAGTAATCATTAAAATAGCAAACACTCACGGCTCAACATGGTTCTTCTCCTTAAACGCAATCATCTTCTGGATCTCATCTGTCAAGTTGCACGTAGATCCTCGCAACTTGGAGAGAGACTTCTCCGCCTTCTCCTCCTTGTTCTGCGTGAGGAGGTAGTTGGGAGTCTCGGGCAGTACCAACATTCCGAGGAACGAGACTATGGGAACAATAGCGCTGACGCCAGCAAGGATGTTCCATGATGTTGCGCTGCCGATTATGTACTGGAAAATAAAAAATAGGATATAGAGAATCACACTTAATAATAATAAATTCATTTATTCAAGAAACTTTGACTCAATTATTGTTAGTAACAATGAATTCTTACAATCTATGTTACCTATTTCTTAAAATCAATTACTTAACGTCAACAGTCGAAATTTTTAACGTCAACATCAATCATAATTTTATTTTCTCCCGTTAAAGTTAGTCTACGAAGTTGCCTTCCAGCTGGTTCAGTAGTTAACGCGTCAAGCGTTATTCTTATAACCGAGAGGTCCTGGGTTCGATCCCCGGTGGAGACGTAAAAAAAGCTCTTAGCTTTCATATAAGAACTGATCAAGAAATGGATTTTTAGCCACCCCTACTTCACTTTTATAATAAGGCTAATCAATAAAATCTAGCTTATACTTTATTTGTAGAATGTTATACTTGTTAATGGAAGAGAAAAACTACACGGATAAATCAGTATGGATGTTATATTTCCACAGTCCCTAGAAATAGGACAAATACAAACTGTATCAGTCGTTGTGCTTTCCAATTATCAGTAGTTGTTTGGTGCCTATTTTTACTGCATTAAAAATGTACATATTTAACCAAACCTAATTTGTTATGATTAACAGTGCCTTGTTTTTCTTTAAACTCTACTTGTTGATTTTACAAATATTTACGATAAAATTTCTTAAGGCCTTTAAGTGATGTAGAAATAATAAATTATTATTATCTTCTTGTAAATATGTTTTAAAGAAATATTTCAAGTAAATTGAATGTGGAAATAAATATATACTCAAAACAAAGTCCACAGAGATAAAAGTGGGAAAGTGATAGGTTGTGTATTTGCAAATCTTTCTTCAGGTAAAAATAATATACATAATATTTCAAAACTGCTATCAAATAATTTTTGTATTATGTATAAGATAATCATAAAAAAATAGTCATGTTTTATCTCGCTCTTTTAGTTTCTGCGTTCTGAAAAAAATATGGCCTATCTTTCGTTTATATCTCTTTGGGTTTTTGCAAATTTTTATGTCAGAAGTAAATCTTCCGGTTTTGTTACATCCTTGTGTCTTTAAGATTAGTGCCCACATATCAATATTGTACGCATTGGATTTAACTGATCGTAATATTCTTTGTATAGAAAATCACACAAGTACACGTACTATGTGTGTTTTTCTGTGGACGTCCACTGACCGCATATACAGATTGCATTTTCTACCGACTTATGGTCGCTTAGCTCTCCAAACTCAAATCCAAAAATGTTTATTTCGGTACACAATTTGTTGACGAAAATTTTACAATGAAACGACACTCGCCTCAGCTGGGTTCTTAGCCCTATGCTAAGTTTCCAAAAAAGAAAACAAAATTATAATAATAAGCTTTCAACGCTATATTAACCCCGCACTTGCTGTTGATCAAGCGTGTTCACAAATGTGCACTATTTCAAATTGCAACATATACACGATTATAGTACTACTCTGTCAACAGAACATGACAGGATTGATATATTCGCGTGTATATCACCATCGATAATTAAATTAGCGGTGTTCTGCACACGGAAAGATGTGCTTTAATTCAGGACAAGAGCGATGCTGTCACGATCAGATGACAATGACGTATGAACTATCTAATGATGTATTGCACGAGTGGACATTTCACACAAATGATCACGCTCTCGCCCGGATTTCGCGAGTTTAATAAAGAGAAGGTGTTATTTAAATTGATATTTTTTTCACTCCGTTCAATTACTATATGCGAAAGAATCTCTAGCTGTCTGTTCTTCTCCACGTATAAACCGCTGAACCGATTTGGGTCAAATTTCGTACCAATATAGTTTGAAACCTGACAACGGAAATGGGATACTTTTAATCCTAGAAATCGCGAGGGAACGGGAAATATACGTTGGTGAAACCGAATGGAAGAAATTGAATGGAATGAGGATCGGAATATATGATTTTATAGTATTTTTAAATTCGTAAAACTTTGTCAAAAAGATAATAAAATCATCCATGAAGCATCCTTTCTTTTATAAAAAAATATAATATTTCCCATAAAACTGATACGCTTAACTGTTTACTACTATACCATTGACATAAAAAATTACGCAAACTATGTATCGTAAAAACAAACTAATTAATCATAATTTATGGAATTATTTTTATGCGTGGTTATTTGGAAAATGCCTACACCTACAGTAAACATTATCAATCAAGTGTTACATAAATTATGTATTAGCTAAGTTCGTTCGTCTAAAAATACATAGATAATGAAGATTAACATATAGGTATAATAATGATAGTCACACGTGTAGACATGTCACCTCATTATTGGAAAGAAACTATCAATCTTGATAAGAAAAAAAAATCTAAATTGCAAAGTATTTGTACTCTTGATTATTATCTATATATTAAGGTGGATGTTCGATATTAGTGAATGTTATGATGCACCGGTGTATGTTGACAATCACCAATTTCGATGTTTGCACGATAGTTTGAGTCCAAAATTGTTCTTAATTTATACTTGAATCGGACATACACTGGGGAATATTAACGTACACAGAGAAGATGCAGTGGATCTTAGATTAGCAATTTAAAATATATGTGCATGTTATAAAAGAAAAAAATTGCCTTTAATTCATTAAATTAATTTATCGGTCCCAAAAGTTCATGGATAACAATCACCGGTGAATGTCCGAAATCGTCATGAAAAGATAAATGACGGTCAACTCACCAATGATCTTGGTGAATGTTAAAAGACACCAGTGTATCTTAACATACGCTGCATTTCAGACATCCACATTGACCTATACCATGAAACTATAAGAACTAAAAAAAGCTCTGAAAACATCCTTTCCACATTGAAATTTTACTAGAAGTATACATTGAAAATTAAGTTACAACGATTTTGATAATTAGATTCAATTGAAAATGAAAATTATGCAATATCAAAAATGACTTTGTGACATTTCCAGCTATAAACCCGTTTAATCATTAGTCTAGATTCCTTAGAAAATAAAATGGTTACATCGACTGTGACACAATTATCTATTAACATGCTAATAATGCCAATGTACCTAAAAATTTCAATTCAAAGATTTTTACATATATTTTATGTTCGATGACTCAAAATTACAATAAAAAGATAATAAACAATATAAATTAATGTTAATTCAATACATCAGGCGTCCAACTTAGAAACGTGACTAATTCATTTTCATGCCATTTTTGTATAATTTTCTGCAACACATGCGAATTGCTTATGACATGCTATCAACGTATGATCCTAGCTTGGAAAATTCTGTTAATAATTAGAATCCATATAGATACTGTGACATTTGTTAGAATTATAATAAGAAGAATTGTAGCGAATACACTTAAAATACTGGATCAATCTAAAAAAGTTCTTTCACCATTGACATGCTATCTTTGAGTAACATAGTAAGCTAGTCTTTCATGGTATAATTTCTGAAAAAGTGAGTGACGCCGTGTATCGCTAGTCTATTATACTTATTATAAATTATCTATACTAATATTATAATGAGGAAACCTTCGTATTTTTGTATGTTTGTATTGAATAGACTCAAAAACTACTGGACCGATTTCAAAATTTCTTTTACCATTACTTAGAGGGATTCTTCCGAATCCGTATAGGCTATATTTTATCCCGGAAAATTTGTATATAATATTATACTACGGGAGCGAAACCGCGCGAGTCAGCTAGTTCCTAATACATTTAATAAATAATAACTAAAATTTCAATAATATAAATTTTCTATTTTCTATTACAATAAAAAAAATGAGAACTATGATCGGTTCTACTATACAGTTACTATGATATCATTATATATATATATATCATCATATAATAATCATCCTTTTACAAATGTAGTTAACATTTATGACTTGTAAGGAAATGCTTTAGCACTTTTATTCACGATTGTTCAGAAAACAATAACTTTATTATGTACGAGTATCTCCTATTTACAGTAATATTTATGTCTTATTGGTCATACATATACTTATATAGGCTCAAGCGTGTCATTATTATTCTTAACACGTTGATTTTATTATGTAAGAAGGCGTTATACAAAACGTTGAATTTCAAGAAAGAAGAAAATTACCCATGCAAATAGACTTATAGAAATGCCTTATTTTCTTACAAAATATTTAACGTTAAATTTTAAGCCTGATGTTATCTATGTATGTTTGTAATTTTGCTAACGCAAAAATAGCTGGACTGATTTCAAAAATTCTTTCACTATGAGAGAACTGCATACTCACTGAGTGACATAAGCTATTAAATTTTATGCTACGAGAGCAAAACCGCGGGCAATAGCTAGATTATCAACAAAATATTTCGCACAAACGTATCCCATTAATTAGTATATAATTATTAATTACGAATTATAATTGGATAATACCACATATTTTTCTGAAAGTAATTGGGTATTTGAAAGTAAGAAAAGCAATTAATGTCACGGGTTTTAGCTCAAATAATGAATGTGAAACCTAAGCATCGTCATAACAGAAATATCTTCGTTATCAATGCTAAGTAAATAACGTTTTGTATGTAATTTTATTGTGGCTGTCACATGTTTAAAAAGTTGAGTCTAGATTACATTCTCGCGTACCTGCTTGCCTTTTTTGGCAGATATTTTCAATGATCAGAGGTTAATTATAAACAAAGACATTTCCCCGCTGTACAGGTTCACACTCACAGTTCCTTGATGTGGTACATACCACATGCAATTTGTACCCAATTTGAGAGACGATATTATTATGTAACAAAAATTTATAAATTCTTGTTGAACATCAAATTAAGATTTTATTTATTTATTTATTCATTTTTAGCAAATAAAGTACCATAATGTTTTGTAAGTCACTATCCTGGAAACGTTCCTACAATTTCTACTTCTCTGTTCTTCTACTATTATTGAATTGCTATTTAAATCCAAAGTCTAAAAATGTACCTAGTGAGAATACGAATTCAAAACAATTCCTATATAAATACGATATCATCAATAGAACACATGTTGACGTCAATTCGAGGAAGGGCCAAATGAGATGAACTCGTAAAACAGCAATTATACCGGGCTTACATACACGATCGGGTTTCACGCTCCAAAATGGGATATTTTGGGTAAAGACAATTTTATAGCTTGTCACTAGGAGGAAAATTTTGTGATCCTTCTAATTTATAAATGCGAAAGTTTGTAAGGATTTATGTATGTTGCTCTTTCACGCTATAACTACTGAACGAATTTGGATGAAACTTGTTATACAAGTAGGCCCTATCATATACATATCCAGAATAACACATAGGCTTCTTTTAATCCTGGAAATTCCATGCGATCCGTTCTTTATGGCATTAAAAGGTTCATTTATTGAATAAAATTTATAACTCAATTAAATTAAAAAGGCGTTCCCTCTCTATACTAATATTTAAAAGAGGATAGATCTGATTTTTTGTTTGTTTATTGAAATTAAATATGCTCCAAAACTATTGGACCGATTTGGATGAAATTTTGTACAGAGATTGTTTCAAACCCGAGATAGGACATCATAGTAAATCCCACGTGAAGGGGTAATACAGCCGTGTGAAACGGCGGAGTTCAGCTAATCAATTTAAACTTAGGTAAAATAAACCCTAAAGTTGCGTCCACGTTTAGCACGGCAAACGCTTGAACAGGCGCGCGTGACTCCTGCACGAAAGGAAAGAAGAACTTGCGTCGCACGATAGCTCTGGGGGCCGACCGCCACCTTTTACAAAACAGTCTTAATGCAGGAACGTTTTGTTGCAGCAATATAACAATCTTACTTTAAGTCGTACCGGGAGCTTTCAAAACAAAATTGTTTTTCGTGTTTACAAAGTTAAAATAACGAATATATGTCACTAACGTTTCAAAAGAACTCAACTTGATAAATATATACGATTTCAATTTGAATTTCACTATAGAAATAGTATAAAACGACTTTGTTTTTAATTCCTTGCAGTTTTGATGACGCCACGCGAAATAGTTCACTCAATCCGTACCGGGACGCATTATTTGACAACTAGCATTATTGTTTTTATGTCAATTTAGCAGTTTTAAACAAAGTTACAAATTTGCGACGGATATAAGACTACTTTGAATGAAGTTTCATTTTATTTTAGTTTATTAGATCTCATATCGAAAGTTAGTGAAACGTATGTAAAATGAAATTTATAGACATAAAATATGCTTTATTTTCAAACAAAAACAATATTTTTAATTCAGTTTCAAATATGAAATTTTAATAAAATTTTCGAAGTTCAAGAAAAATGTTTCATGTCATTATTGTACCAAAAATTAGCATTATTCAAATTCGGACTAATTTTTTTTTATGAAAAATATGTTGATATTAATTATTATTTTATTACATCTTCATATTTATGTCTGAATCGATGTTTAAAATGTATATCATTTTTTTGTAATATTTCTTATGGTAATTTGACATATTTCTTAAAACAACACTTCGTAAATCAATCGTAATACCATACGCAAAGCAGTCTTATTGCAGGAATGTTTTGTTGCAGGCATAAAACAGTCTTACTTTCATTTCGTACCGGAATCTTTAAAAACATTTTTGTTTTATTCCTGCCCACAAAATCGAACGAACGAATGACTTTCGAAGTTTTGTTTTCAATCTAACGTAGTATTCTAATGAGTAATGACATAATATTGTGACACACAATTTCACATGTTTACGGGGAGATCTTGCGAGAAAATACTTTATATTTTGCAAATCACTGAGTTGAGACTTGAATATGGAAATTTATTGAATGGACAATGATGATATGTAAAAGAATTTATTATATTTAATGTCAACAATTTTTTAACTATGAAACTTTTAGTGTATGTTTGCGGTCTGTTTTGATGAATGTTGTTCTAATTTATATTAATTTTATAAAAATAATTACAGGGTTTTTTAAATAGGGATTGTTTATTAATCACGTGAGGATCAACAGTGGAGATCGGGGGTATATGTAGAATTCTAGTAATATATCACGTGTATTTATTTTTTCCAGGTATTTAACCATAAAAATTTGTTAACCTATGTATGTATTTTATGAACATTTAAAACGTTATATTTAATATATTGTAGATACTAAGAAATACACGTGATATAAAAGTAAAAGTAAAGTAGTGGGTAATCTTTAATCTTACCATGAATCAATACAGGGGAGACAGGTAAAAAAAAACATCAGATGATTAACGGAGGACCCCATATTAATTTTTGTTAGTTCTCCTAAAAGGAGCATGCCCTCTATCCATACACTTTGGCACAAGTAATATAAAAAGGAAATAATAGGCAACTGAAAGGGTTAAATTCAGGATTTTTACAGGCATAAATAAAAGTCAAGATTTTTAAGATTTTATGTATTTGAAAATTCAGATTAATACAATCACTTTTTCATCTTTACTG
>LQNK01001119.1:145687-165278 GCA_001586405.1 Phoebis sennae | reverse complement strand
GTAAAATCATTAGAAATTTATTTTTTACTTATAATAACATCATAATAAATATTGAAGAAACTTCTAATATAAACAACATAATAATGACGAAAAACTCGATTGAATGAAAATCGATTATTTATGAACTAAATTATTAACTGGCAACATTTTCTATTTAATAAGTAATGCTAGTTGTCAGATTGAGTGAACTATTCGAGTGACGTCACCAAAACTGCTAGAGAAGCAATGTTGTTTTAACCCTGCAAATAAACCTGCTATAAGGGCGTCACGGTACGAAATGGCAAAGTAATATTAAAATAAGCCTGCTATAAGACGTGGCGGTTAGGCCCCTGAGGCTCTATATTCAAGCATTAATCGTACGTAGTTTAGACGCACTTTAGTATTACCAATACTTCTTTCCAACGTCCAGAGATGCTATTTTAGACACTAAATAAAACTGTTCCCTTCTCATGTTAGAGTGTATTATACCTTTTGGTACATAATTCGAGCATAGTAACAGCTATATATAAGGTAGCTCATAAGTTGTGCCGTCCTCTTTTGTGATCCGAGAAATATACGTTGAACAAGTCGCCGTTGTTTTCCTTGCCAGCCAATACATCAAATTTAGATATTAGTAAAATGAAGAATGTTAACAAATTTTGATTTTTAGCTTTTCATATTGTTTTTTTTAACTAAAAAATACTGTTGAAAAAATTATTTTGTTACGTCAATTAGTTTTTGATTTATAAGCAAAGGCGGTGTGACGTCATAAAACAGACAGCTCATGCGCTCGCTATAGCGCTTCCCACACGTATTATAGTTGCTGCGAAGTAGCGCGGCCCGCGCGGCGTCTGTATTGTGACGTCACAAGCGGTCACGTGACTTTAGCGGAACTCGAAAGTTTAAAAGCTTATAAAATGAAAACTACTTGGTATTTTTGACTGGAACAAAAAACAGTGTATTTGTATAGGTACAAACTATACTGTAACAAACTTTCAACCTATTTGGCATACCTAGTAACATTCTCCATTGTCAAAACATAACCCACCTGTATCAGCACGCCGGTGGACACGCCCACCGACGCCATCGCGCCGAGCATGCCGCGCAGGTGCGGCTGCGACACCTCGCACGTGTACACGCGCGCCGGCGCGCCCACCATGCCCGACCCGAACCCCACTAGCAACCTGCCTGTAGATATAACACTGGTCAACAAAGTGCACTGTACAAGCCAAAATTAAAATACTTTTTAAAGGATTTTAAACGCGGTTTATTATACATTATTTTATATTTCGTTTCGAGCACTTTACAGCGAGCGTGGTCACGGGAGACCCTTTAAAAAGTATTTTATTTAAAATGGAAAGTACTCGCGTTAAAACAAACTCAAGATTATACTAAGCCAAAAATAATTCGAAAAACTATCAGGAACTATAGAACTCATCCGCATGCGATGAGAACTCTCATCATTTGATGCTCTGCTGGGATATGCTCTGCTAAGTTCACACCCATAGTGCCGAGTATTAGACGGCACGAATAATACTGTCCAGAAAAATGGACTGCACAAGAGTGCGGGTCGAGCATTTTACGACCCGATTGGAGCAGTGGATGCAGCAATGGTCTATTGCGCGGTTCGATCGATCCCAACGAGTGGAAAATTATTATGTAATGAACATTGTAATCTTCTACTGCAAAACAGAAAATCGGCGTGAACCAGTATTTTACTTTGATTCGATTGGTGATCGGCGACACCTTTCCTATCATATTGTTTTCGACTTCAGCTGAAAATGCACCTGCGATACTCTGGGGTTGATAGTGTTCATGGGCTGCGAAAAACTGTGCTCACAAACGAAAGTGATTTCTGTACATGATATGTGTATGGCGACGGGTTAGAATACGTGTGTTGCCAACCCACGTCTACCCGTGGGTGTCGTAAGAGGCGACAGAGGGTAATTCTGCTGCATAAAATCTTCAGCAATAAAAGAGTGGGAGCCGAGCATTGCACGATTGGGCCAAGCTTGTATCGGTGTTAGCACCTCCCCCCAGCAGAAGATCAGCGTGAAGCAGTATGGCACTGTGTTTCGTGCGAGCCGGGGTCCGGACACCCTTATTCTAATCCCATTTCTCTCCTATCCTCTCCCAATTTCCCATCATTAATCCTCTCCTTATCTCTTCCCCTCCATTCATGGGCTGCAGTCAGTCGCTTAGAATCAGGTGAACCACATGCCCCGCTCGCCTGCTTAAGTATTAAAAAAAATGTTTCGTTGTGTCATAACTGAATAAAGATTTTCTCGAGGTACAAGAAAATTGGAAATAGCAGTTAAAAAAAATTTCCTGGACATTTTAAGTTAATTTAAATACATGAAAGTAACGTAATTTGTGATTTTATTATAAACTAATCGATAGAATTTACGCTTCAGTACCAAGAAAACAACAACTAAACACGTCACAGTAAGCGTGACAACCGAAATAATACGTAACAAATCGATTTTAAACAACGACCCTGCTGAAGTTATGTTGTAGGAATGTCCTTGACAAAACTACAGTATCTTCCGTAAACTATGTCTCATAAACTAGTCAATTGTTCTGAAAGAGGTTTTATTACATGAGTGTCTGAATTTGAATTTGAATGGATTACAATATGCAAATCATCGTACAATGTTGATACGTAAAATTACCTTCAAAACACTATCAGACTATTGACACTTATGTACGCTTTGTTACCAAATTCACTATCACTCATGCCACCCATTTATAGACCTAGTTAAGGTTACCAGTGACTCAGTAAATACAAACAAAAAATCGCTTAAATTTCTTTTAAAATCCAAAGGAACTTACCAACATAGATCATGGGTACGTTTTGTGCAAACGCAATCAATATCCATCCCAATATAAGCGGTATTTCTGTGAATATCAACGTTCTTCTTCTGCCAATGTTGTCCATTAGGTATCCACTCACTATGCATCCGATGGGTGTCCCCACTGAACTTAAACTTGCTGAAAATAATTAATATGTTTAATGCTATACTACCACTAAAAATATTTAGTATAGGTGTGTTATGAGAAAAACAAATCGCACCTTTAAAGGCGAACCGTTACTAAAGGAAAAAATATTTTTTTACAGCAGAGTGATTTTTATATGGATGCTTAAGAATTTTAAGATGGATGGCATTCATAAGTCAATTCTCAAACAAAATCGAACTAACTAACAACAACTATCAGATGTTGAATGGAACACATTCTTAAAACCGTTTTGAAGAAACATTTTATTTCTTAGCTTAGTTCTTTAAACGTACATGATTTCGTTTCAAAAACAATACATTAAATGAGCAAACTTTAACACCAACATACAATCAAAGAGATATAACGTTTTTTTACGTTTTATGCTTATTATACTACTCACCAATCCAACTAGCTTCATTTTCAGTGACATGTATACTAGAGTCCGGGCTCTTCAACTGCGGTAGCACCGTGGCTGAGAACCCAAACGCCATGCCCGTGTTAATCGTGCCCAAGTTCGCTATGAGAGCAGCTACGATTTGCTTGAACGCCTTGCCTCTGCCTTCCTTCCCCGGCTTCTGAGACTTTTCTGGTGACTTGGTGACTGTCGGTTTGACTCCATTTTTGAGGAATGGTGTAGCGTCCCTGGAAAAGAGAACGGTGATTTGATGTGATGCATTTAGTGATAAGTTATCTGCTAGTTGTCAATCTCAACTTCAAACTATGTTGTGCAAAATGTTTAATTAACATCTTCTAAACACAGGAGTCAATAGTTTTTAAAAATAAAGATATTAGACCATGCTTTTATAGAAAAGCAAACGATTGACGCGTTATGTACTAACTACTACTACATTGTTTAAATTCTTTGTTTACTTAGGGACTTTTAACAAAGTTCATGACAGTCTCATCATACCTCAAACTTACTACTACTTATTGAGAAGCTATTCCGCACGGCTTCGCCTTTCTAAAATAATGTTATAGCCTGAGTCTTCAGCCTTTCGCGATCTATCTATGAGATTTTTTTTAATTGGACTAGTATTTACCGAGATTGGCGCCTTCAAACACACTCTTCAATTTTTAAGCAAACACTAAGGGTGAGAGTTTATCAAAAACGTTGATTTCAGCAAATTGTAAAAATAAAAAGATATAAAAATATTTTAGTGTATATTTGAACTTTCTGCAAACAAGCAGCATTAAAACTGTTATTCCATAATGACCACTATCTCTTGTCATAAAGAGAGACAAAACAACAAAAGTTCTTTATGACAGTTATAATAATTAAATAATTACCGAGTGTAAAAACAACGGTACATTGTGCCGTAAAACAACATGTCATAATGAAGGAAGGTTATCAATTTACGAGGTCAATTTCATCCCGCTGCGAATAAATTGTCACGAGTAATAATAGTTCTATATAAAAAATATACAGGATATAGCGTAAACAGTGGATAATATACTTTTACTTAATATGAAAAGTACTCGCGTTAAAACAAACATAAGAAAATTCTATGAAATATATATTTTTTTACCGTCAATTCGACGTCTATCTGCAGGTATCATATTATCCGCTCTTTACGCCACACTCTATACAGCACATAATATCAGCTTTTTAGAAAGAAGAAATACGTAATTATTATATTCTAAAAAAATGCTGTCAAACTTCAGCTAAACTAAATTTGCAAGTTCAATTTCCACTCAGAAAATATTGAAAAATTGCGATTGACTTGGTCCTCTTTAGCAAAAGGCTCATACATCATAGGATTTTATCAAAGATAATGAAGAACTAAATAGTGTACCTACATCGATCGTAAGAACCTCCATACATGTTTAAAGACCATCCTAGAATAGATATGTTGAATCTTTTAGTAAAAGGGGGATGGTAGTCCAAAATAAGTTTGGAACCTATGACTTATATTAAGGCAAGTCACTATTACATACCCATAATGGGTATATAATGGCATAGTAATGGTAGGTATTTACTTTCAGTCAGAGACCAGATCATTACCACATATCCAAGCCAATATAAATAAACAAATATCTGGCAATGTTTAACTAATAAATATTGAATAAAGTAAGTATATAACTCATTATGATAATGAAATGGGCGTTATTAATAGTGCTATCGGAGCGTTGACACACGCCCGATACCGCGCTGATGGCCTTCCGTAGCACGTGATCTTGCATCTGTCACCTTTTACTATTGTTATTGAGTTTTGTTATTATTCTATAGTATTTATTATTATTCTATTAGTATTCTTCGTGTCCCAAAAAGGATATAAAATTATATAGGCCAATCTCTACAGAGACTAGCCAGGTACGCAGGAGCATATTGTAATGCACAAGTAAGTGTGCAAACACAGGTGCACTTTTTTTAACTTTCATAACCCGATGGGACGGCAGACCGACACGACTTTACGTGCTCTCCAAAGCACAGATTTTCAGTCAATTTAACGTCCATTTATAACAACGATTAAATGGTATGACTAATACACAGTAAATACTTTAAATTTAGCTTATCCTAATACAAACATCGTTAAAATTAACTGTTACCCTCAATTAAGGTCAACCTGTTTATAAATATAAGTATTTACTTGTTTTTATTGTGTTAGCACTTAGTAGACAAGCATGTTTGTGTGTTTTAGTATCACTGTGCACTGTGCTGTATCTATTTGCGGTGTAGATAAAAAATAGTGTCGCAAACATTTAAATATTTAATTTGTGTCTTTATTGTTAACTTACTTGTGCCCGGTATATAGAATGAATGAATATTCGAGGTATATAGATCAATGAAAGCTATCCTATCACCTAATGCAGTTACCTGTATTCGCAATTTTATCAAAATCCGATCTGTTGTTGCGCGCACATAATTAATATTATTATGCAAAAACTGGAGGCCAGACGATTGTCTTTTTTCCTAAGTTTTGGGAAGAACTGATTTTACAATATTTTTAAGTACAATTGCATACAGATGCATTATATTGATGTTATAAACAAAATATAGTTATCAACATGCAAATAGGACAAAAACGCTTTTGTACTACTTGTAACCGTGCTACATACATACTATAGATAAATTAACACCCATACAATAGAAAATTACAATGTTCATTAAAAAAAAATTTCTACTAGTAATTCATAAAAATGATCAATTCTGAACCAGTCTTATGGGCCATTTAAACAAAATGATGCAACATTTGCCATACTCGGCATTTCACGAGATCAAACAAAGGAAGCGGTCCCAAATGACGGTCATTATCAATTGCCCTAATTATCCCGGAGCGTAACCAAGTAACAGTCAATACGACAATTATATCTACGTCATTTGCGTATGTTGCAACTTTACTCCTTCTGTAGTTTGAGTCCTTAAAAGCTTTTAAGGAATAAACTGCTAACTTCACTCAGAATATTAATTAAATTGAATAAAGCAGACCTATTTCTAATATTAAAAGATTTTTTAAATTGATCCACTAGTTTATGTGAAGATATCACAAACTAGCTGACCCGCGCAGTTTAGCTCCCGAATTGTGAAAAAAATTTTAAAATTGGTCGGTGTTGAGCTTATTCATTACAACCAACCAAACAAACAAAGTTTTCCTCTTTATAACATTAGTATAAACACAGATGTTACCTCTTTATAATTTAAGTGTAGAATAAACTGATTTCTCAGGTAATAAACGTTTACAAACGCTTGGTTCGTGAAATCTTGGTTATTCGATTACCAAATTTGAATGTCATTTGCATGATGTTTCCTTATATGTTTGACAGTAATCGAGTAACTTAGCCATATACACTCAAATATGGATCGTTTTACGGTGTAAAATAAGATAATTTAATTGTTAAATTGAAATGAAATTAATAAGTCGTGGAAATCTATCAGTATAAAATGAAATTTTACCGAATTATAGGGAATAAAATCCATTAAAAACTAATTTATTTAATATGGAAAGTAAAACAAACACAAGAAAGTACTATAGAATTAAGATATCAAATTAAGTGAGTACTTTCATCAACTATAGTTCTAATTACAAAACAGAATATCAATATACCCCCAATTTTCAACAACTTACACTGAACCATAGTAAGGCACCTCTTGTCTTGAAGTACTGGGTATAGCACTGTAAATCGTGAACATTCAACTTAATCATTTTTACAACAAAAACACGAAGATCAACGATACAAGAACAACTAAAACATGATCACTATCGAGTCACATGGAAATTATAGGTTAGTAGTTTTATATAAACAAATGAATGACACTCAAAAGATTACATTTACATAATTATATCAGTTGCTAAGTAAGCTGATATAGTTGAATTAGTTTTAAACAAATTTAAGCACGTTAAACTCACAGCGCGTCAGTAGAACGCATATTACCGGTCAAAACTAGACTGTTTATAATCAGATGTGCGCACAGATAAGTCATTTATAATCTTATAGTAACACATACTTTACCCCTCGATTAAGTCAATATTTGTTACTGATATAAGACTGCATATCATAAATAGTATATTTTACTTCGTTATAATTTTTCAATAACATCTTTCGATACCTAATTTTAATTTATATTTATTATTCTTTAAAATAAACATCGTTATTGGTTCATTTCATCGTTATCTTTAAAAACTTGCACGTCTTTTTAATTGACATTTTTAATTGGGAAAAATATTATCATTAATTTGCGATAATATTAAATAGTATTTGTTAATATTGATGAGTTTTTAAGACCATTATGTAAACAATATAATTATGATGATAACCTTCTATTTAAATAATCATTAGGAGTATTTAACCGCCCGCATTGAATTTAAACATTTTTTGTTTTGACAACAATCTCAATTTTCCTGTTACAAAACATAAGATTCGATTAGATTATTTTTCTTGAAGAATGGGAGAACAAATTAAAGAAAAAAATTATTATTTTCTTAAACATAAAGTACATAATTTGGATCAAACGATGCTTAATTTAAGATATTATAAGAACATTACGTTAATCAATGAGTGAATTATAAATCATGATTGATTTCAACCCCAGGATTAATATCTAGAGAGGAAAAAATGGCTGTCCTATTGACCACCTACAACGGTGATAAGGTTTTATTTTTTAACTAGCTTTTTAGCAGTTTTCCCCGTTTCCGTGGGATTTGATCAACATCTTTTCTTCCTACGTCATAATATCTACCTGCTTGCCAAATTTCAGCCCGATCCTTCCAGCGGTTTGGGCTATGCGCTGATACATCACTATGTCAGTCGTCAGTCGGTCACCTTTGAGTTTTATATACATATTAAATAGATATAGATTATATTTTTTTATATATGGAGTTATGGAGTTTACCATAGACGACTTGCAAATTTAAAGGGTGTCGACAATACAAGATTTCAAGTTTCATTATTTGGAATATTTTATCCAAAATCATTATTATAAAATATCATATTCCTCAACCGGAAAATTTATCCGCGCGTCGAAAGTAATGAAAAAACTAATATATCAGATCAAAAAGCGCCTTGCTTCTTGCATAACCTACTACTATATGAGTGTTTGCTTTATGATAATTGATAACAATGTCAACAGTACTACATAAGTAGAAATGTATATGTGTACTTGTGAGAAGTATTCTCATGTATTCTTATAATTTTTGAATGCAAAACTCGCAAAGCGTCAAGTTTACAGGCTCGTTAAGTTTATTTAAACTCGCATAAATATAAATAAATAAAAAATAGTTTTAAATTTAATCACTTGAATAATACATGAATAACTTCACTATCACTACATAGTATAAAACAAAGTCGCTTTTTCTGTCATGTGTCATGTTGTATGTCCCTATGAACGCTCAAATCTTTAAAACTAGATTTTGATGCGGTTTTTTTTAATAGATAGAGTAACTCATGAGGAAGGTTTTTATGTATAATATCATCCATTAAACCCGTGCGAAGCCGGGGCGGGTCGCTAGTATGTAATAAAAATGGTGATGTTGAGTATGATATAACAGTATTGTCAGTATCCATAATATTATAAGTATAATATTTTTAGTTGATAGAAAAATATCTCCTGCAACATTTTTCTATGCATAAGGATATATATTATGTATCTGTTTTTTTCGAACCATATCTCTATTTACTGTTCTAAATTATACAATCTACTAAATTTAAAATGGATGTTGGTTTATGATTTATTATGAAAAACTTATAACCTAGCCTAGTTAAAAGTACTCGTAAAGCCAGTTTGCAAATATGTTTCAATCGGTGTAAATAAATTAAGAGGTTTTTATATCAATAATTTAATATCATGGAATTAGAACACGATATCAAGAAACTAATTTATTTAAAATTTTAACGAGATGTATGTTTCAACCGATAAACAAAACTATATGTGCCCGGCGGTTTCACTTCCTTAGCCTATAGCCTTTCTCATGAATCTGCCTAGCATAATCCTACTTACTATTCATATTTTAAATGTGGATGTTTGGATGTCTATGTCAATCACGCTGCAACTAGTGAAGGGATGTTGATAAAAATTCGTATATAGATAGGCTATTATCAGGTTTAGTTGAAAGGATACTTTTATTGATATAAAGACGCCGAAATTAATGCGAGCGAAGCCACGGATAGAAGCAGACATTATTATTTAAAGCCATCCGGTACTTTCTAAAATTGACGCATTTATAGAAAATATTTTTTTATTCTTTATAATAACTGTTAAGTGTTTTGTTAAAATCGTTAATACCTATTGCACCAGAAACAATTATTACATATTTTATGTAATATTAGAATAATCTCATCTCGGATGCATCTGGTCACTGCTTAGTGTTACATTACAGTATTACATAAACCTAATATAACGTCAGACATAATAACGTCTTTATGTGAAAACAAATGTTATAATAATTGGAAATACTGAAATCGTGTAACGTAATAGAAGGGCTATGTAATCAAATATAAGGAATATTAAATCATTATTTGTAAAGACAACATGACATAAATTATTTTAATTTCGATTGGTAAAAATAAATTATTTTAATTTATGTCATGTTGTCTTTACCGCTGTCTGTCTCTATTAAATCATTACATGTATGCGATGGATTTAGGAGCATTTTTTAATAGATAGGATGATTTAAGAGGAAGATTTATATCTCTATAATATGCATACTTCGCGCGAAGCTGAGGCGATTCGCTAATTAAAAAATATTTGAACTTATCAACCTGTCCACAATAGAGTCCGTTTGGAAAAACGCAAGTCTTTTCACTTTTGTTGTAGGGCTATTTAAAGGGTTCTGCTATTCGAAAGCCGTTTCTTCCTCAGCAGATTTTGTTAAATACCAATCGATAGTACATTTATAAAATAATTGTTATTTAAAAGTAGTTGGAAAGTACTATTATTATAATTTTAAGTTTGGATTTCTAGGAAATACCGGTTGCAAATTACAATATAGATATATGTTATTTAATAAGTAGATAGTGAAAACTCATATAATAATTTCCCTTTGTCTGAAACGTTAAGACTCCAGAAACTGCTTACGAAATTTACGAGTTACAGTTGTCAACGACATCTCATGATTTCAAGTTCGTTGCCAAATATAATTCAAAACACTTTTATTGCCAGAATTAGAACATAAAGACCATTATCTGTAGACAAGTCTTTATATAGTATTAAGCATATTTTAAATGCAGATGCAAATATCAAATGTTTACGTTTTAAACTACACAATATAATTGATAGAATGTATTGTCACTTCTTGACGGAAATGCAAATTCGTAATACTATTAAAACGCTTTTATTTCCACTTTTTATAAATTATTTTATATTATTACAACTGGCTTCGATAATTCATCATAAAGTACCTGATAATGAATTAGTTTTAATAGTCATTAAAAATGAAGTCTCTCTCCGTATAGGTATGTATCTACACCGAGAAATTTAAAACTACGCAACAAATTTATAATGCAGTGCATTTGCATATTAATGCAATGCATTTTCACTGTTATTTAAATAACTTCCTCCAGGAACAAAAGCACGATTGAGCTATTGTGTAGCAACTCAAAAAGCCGCTATCAAATATCTATAAATAGTAAAAACAATGAATTTTCCGGAGTATCAAGATACAAGGAGAAAGCAAATGCCACTTAATCCATGCCACTAGAAGAAGTCATTTCTGTACGCCGTGTTACGTTGATGTGTTATGATAAGATAATAATGACGTGAGGCGTTGGCTTTGAACATACTGTTCCTATAAAAAATAAACTTACATATGTGTTTCAATTATTTAAATAATTTTCAAATATTTTGCATTGTACTTATATGTTTACCATATTCGTTATTATTGAATAATATGGAATTGGTTCCGTTGGGTAGTTTTGATTTTTTTAAGTCATACATTGGGATCGATAACGGGCAGTGACTTTGTTTTCTAAAGGATTTAACTCAAATTACAAAGGATTTAATCACTTTTTCATTTACCCCTACATTGACTTGTTTGTATCGAAGGGTAGATCATATTTGATACGACACTCAAGGTTAGCTCTAATCGAGCAGCAAATAATACGAATTGCAAACAAGCCCTTATATGGTTTCTTACTTAGTAATGTTCTCGCTATTTATCAACCACCAACATGGATTTACGCTTAACAAATAATAATAATATTTCTCAGTCTACCTCAGCGGCTAAAGAGAGAAGAGAAGCTAGAGAGAGAAAAAGAAGAGATTTATTCATAAAATATATGCCGACGCTTGCCTCAACGAACAATTTACATGGATCTGAATTCATTTATTTTTGATAAATTCTTTGAGCGTATTTTATTACAGTGTGGATATATCCTAAGTGCTTCAAAGTCATACACAAACTGCATGATGTGATGTGAGCATTATCGACGATTACATTCAGATTGCCATCAAAAACGGCTTTATCAGAAGTTGTTGCTATCTCCGTTATTATTTCACAAATAAGATTACTGTAATCTCCTTGTCATATTATATTACAATAGAGATATACTCAACAAGTGGTCCATAAAATATTGCGGACTTGTATGAACTTTTAAGGATTAAAGAAAGCAGCATTCTATCGTCTTATTGCAATAAAATATAATTTATGGTATATTAATACCTTTAGCAACATTGAAGTCAGTAAATAAGCATCAATAAATTGTACGAAATATGTTACGACGATATCTTTCTCTTCCACAAAAGGGCAACAAACTTATTCGAAAATCATTTGACAAATAATGCTTAGTCTTAAGGTCACGTACAAAAATATCTGTCGGTATTTAAAGGTGACTGAATTGGTATTTCTTGTTTCAGAGTTTGGCAAGATTTCCAACGAATGGAGTGGACTTTGACCGATAATTACCTTGGCTGCACTTCCACGCCTTCCACTCATGAACTGATGAGTAACAGTTTCTTAAAGAGATCAATTAGCGCTTTTAGACAAGATCGTAATTAGCACCACGAAAATTCTGGCAGTTTTATTTTAAAAATATTACATAATTTTCTTTGCTTTAAAAAACTTGTGATAAGTAACAAAACCATTAAATTAACCTCATTAAAATAATATAATTATCATTTACTTCAAAACTTTATCTATGCATTAAATATCCGATGCAAAAAAGAATACAAGTACGTAAATTATTATTTTAATCGAGAAAAATCATTGGTTTGTTACGCGGACTGTTATCATGCCATTTATCGACAGAACTCTATCCTGGTTTTTGTCATGCTAATCAATGACATAGTTCTAAATAAATTTAAATTATTTTAATTAGAAATAAATTAACATTTAGGAATTGTGCTATTAACATTTTCTTATTATATATAAGTATAACATAGATTATTTAAGGCCTTGTAAGTAACATACCATCGAAACATACGACTATACAAGGTTCCGTTACATTTTTTTTTATCAAAAAGAAAAATATTTAAAATTTCCTGATCCACAATAATCTTGTTCAAGTATCTAAAAAATGATAATGTGTTACAATAATACTATTACAGCAAGTATCTAAAAAAAGGATAGTTTGTTTCAAATTTAAAGCAAATTTAAATTTACGTAAATACATTCTTAAACCTTTCACTCCCATTACAGATGGAAACTGAAGTTTCCAGATCCACAATAACAAAAGTAAACAAACAATGCATAAACGCCGTCACAGATAAGCCGTACGTTGACCGCACGGCTCCGTCGCGTGATTACAATTACGTTGGAAGCCCGCCAAAAACCTTAACCTTGCGACTACATTACTTGAACTATATGCGCTTTCTTACTTGCACTATGCCAGTTAAACTATAAGATTAACTGGTATACGAGAACTATTGCCTTACGCCTGATTCCTGTAAATGACGTAACGTCATCGTATAACAGATACGAATCGTTTTCACTAACGAGTGGTTATAATCAACCAATCATTACCAAGTTTTGGTAGCTTTGTTTACTCGTTAGTATAGATACGCTTTAGACTGACGCCTAGTAGTAGTTATAGTGTCCGTAAGTAAAACGACTCGATTTACTTTACGCTAATTGTTCTGTACCAGAAGTCTTGACCATATTGCCATCTAAAATTTATTCCTTACGAAATTTCTTATCACTTAGAGAATCTCTTTCGGAATATTAAATACATATCTACTTATGACGTAAATATTTCTAGTTTCTACTAGCAAAATGGCGAAAAGAATTGAAAAATACATTCAAAGTTCGTACAGGTTGTCTAATGTATTTATGTAAAATGAGTCCGAAAAAAAAAGATGTAATTAAACTACCTTTGATATTTATAAATGATGAAAATAATATTTGAAAACTGACATTGATGATCGAACTTTGTAATGTATGGTAGAGCTACGATTTCGTAGCAAGTTATATTGTGCCCGTGTTAATAATTGACTTGACATTTTCATATAATATATGCAATTGATGTTATTAAGAAACTATTTAGAATTATTCTTCAACCAGAGACAACTGAATAGTTTGAATATAACCGAAAAGTTTGTCTATTGATTATCTTAAAATTTCGTTTTGGTTTACAAAAAAGATACAAAGGACAATAGCACTTTTTTGTTTTACCCAAATAAGTGCTTCGAATATGATTGTTCGAAGTCACAGAAACTGTAAATTCGTCCAGCTGACGTGATCTTGTCATATCTATACTTACATTGTTATTATTTCTCATTAGTCTTTGTTTACATTCTACAACAATACACAACATTACGACGATTATAGGTTGCAAAGAACGTTAATTTATTCATATGTCTAAACGGTGACAATAATAATAAAATAAATAATGCACATTTCATAAATATTCATGAGTTGGTTTAACGAAAATAATATTAGATATAAATAGACATGATGTATTAAATTTCCAGTCAATTTGCAAATCCTTTAAAAATATTTGGATCACGTGAGATTTTAAAAAGCAATATATACATTTATGTTTAATTGTATTGGGCAGGTTTCTTTGTTTTTACATGGCATAAATTAATAACATATCCAATTAACTAATATAACTTTTCTTGTAATTTAATCTACCTTATGCACTATGACTTTTATATCAAACTTATTACTCGTAAAACAAACGTTATTTATATCGCCATCCAAACCTGTTTAACAAGAATATGAGAAAAATATTATATATGAATAAAATATATCCTGATTGAATATTTTATTCATATATAATATTTCAAAAGTGGTGGAACAAAAACGTGTTAGATATAAAATAATATTTCGTTCTGTTAATATTTATTTCGTTGAATATTATGAATTTACCTTGATGTAATTCCTTTTTAGGTGTTTTCTTTTATTGAAATGTGTCTTAATTGCATATACAGGTTTTAGGCCCTTCATAAATTTGTACATCACTGAATTTATTAGTAAGAGGTAATAGCATAGTTAAGGACGTTCTAAGTATATTAGAGTTGGTACAATGGAGCTAACACTTACGAAAATATTCCTTAAAGGAAGAAAAAATCTTAACAATATAATTTTTTGTCATTTTTTATTTACACTCACGGATCCTATACGGATAATATAGTAATATTATCAATGTACCTAAGAGTTTGGACATTTATATTTTTGAACTGTCATTTCAATCACGTCGCAAATACTTTTGGGATTTTGATGAGGTTTTGTATACAAGTAGACAAATATGTTAACTTAAACATCTACACTAAAACTTAGTAAGCAAACCAACGGCAAATACCGGATTTATACTTAAATCCTAGATAGAATGCATAAACATACATATATTAAGCCTAAACATTCCACTTTTTCGACATCGCCGACAGTTAGCCTCATTTGCAATAACTTTAACGAAATAAAAATGTTTCGCTACATATGTTGAGGTATTATTATTAATCGTTTTTCCATATGTTTGGTGTAAATTGTAAGAACATTATTGGCCCTAAATTGTCCATAAAAGGACCGTGTAATAAAGTTATTTAACGCATGTACGTTTCACAAACAATAAACATGTTTTATTTAGTCTCAAGTCTCGTAATTTTATACTACATGAAGAGCGACGACTAACAATAAAAAAAAAATAAAAAATATTGATTTGCTTAAGTAGCTATCTATTGTGACTACGCTACCTTAGAATAATTGCATAAAGCCTAACGCCTTTTTCTATTAATGAACTATCTAACACAACAAAATTTTTTGATATCGGACTAGTAGTCACTGAGTTTAGCGCGTTTCAAATGAACAAACAACCTCTTCAACTTTATATAGTACAGATTTATTAAAATAGCTCTCTCCCCGATACAAAATAAACCAAATAAATAACCGAAATTTATTTAAATTCTTTATGAACCTTCGAGACATTAATTATACAACTGTAAATACACAGCACACATCGACTTATGTCTATTTGCTGCCATTATCAAATAATTTGTATGCATGTAACTTACCATGGCTGGCTCTTGATAACATGCTAATAGTATATCGTATTTAAATGTATATTTTTAAACATCAATATAACTGACGTATTCTAATGTTACATTTTTATGTAACATTTTATTATGTGTATTGATTAAAATACGTAAACTATATTTGCATTAGGTACACCTGAAATAGGAAGGACTTTTATTTTTTTTATTGTCACATCTTTCTTCATTAAATTATCCTTCTGTTTGTAATAAATTTGTGAAATATACACAACACCGGCATAGACTACTTCTAGAACACTGACCCAAATTAATCCTAAAATGCGTAAAAAACTTACTTTTCATCTGCCATTTTAAGTTACTATTTAACACTAAATAATATAAATGTTCACAAAATATCACAGATTATTTAGCAATAAAGCTGGACATCACATAACTTCCATCGCCCTATATACACTTCTATAAAAAGTTGACCGAAATATCGTGGAATAGCCGCACCGTTTCACACGCACGTAGTCTTCCCGCGGCTCTTACATATATACTGGCGTTATATACAAGCTGGCTCGCATATATGGATGTTTTTATGTAAACGTTTGTATAAAAGCGCGGTAAAATCTATTGACATATTTTTAATCTGTGTCCCACGCGGCGCCTGTCTATGGCGCTAAACAACGTTACTATGTATTAAGAAAAAAATATTATCTCATCACCTGCTTACATAGTATATATTATAAATTAAAAAAAATCAAGTAGATATGTAATGGTTATTTCAGTTTTAGTTATAATTAAATATTATTATCATCACGTCTCGAATATAGCTACAATATAATTATTACTAAATACTTTACTAAACTTTTATAATTTCTTACTCTCTTATCATAAAAACATAAATAAAATATTTGTATATTCAATAACCACATAGGTTTCATTTCAAACTTGCTCTATCTAATCAATTTTAAGTATTAGTCGGGTCATTAGCAGTAATATAATGTACTTAAATATTTCTATTGTTACTTTCAAATAACATATTTAGTATAATTATAAATTCATGTATTGTAATCGAACAAGGGAACTAATGAGGGCCGCATCCTCCGGCGAGGCCACCATAATATCCTTTAGTGTTTAAGTTCAGGACGATAGGGAAAATAATTTACGTACAAATTGATTACGTCTCTTGAAATTAAATAATATCACCTTAATATGCAAGTGTTACAAAGAGATTACAAGTGAATCAAGTAGATGTACATATATTGTGATGACAGCCACACAGTCTCATAAGCTGTGATAGCTAGAAAGTTGAAATCATGTATTTTCATTGCACGAATACTATAAAATAAAATAAAATATATATATATACATGTACAGAGGGGGAGAGGCTCTGGTACGGGGATAATCTATGGAAATTGGAGCATTCTTAAATAAGCACCCTGATCTACCAGACTTTCCTACCACTTGGAAAAGGCGCTTAAAATCGTGTAGTGTAATGGGCTTATTACACTACCCAATTTTAAGCGCATTTACATTCAACATCTACTCTCTTATGTGCGTCTCTTAGTACGGCCGTTGCTTAGGGTCATATATGGCTGCCACGATAGCTTTAAACTTTAACATATTATTTTACACCTTGATACTTTGCATTTTATGCGGAGTACAAAGAGCCGATGTATTTTACACAAAGATACACTGATCGAATTTTATTCTTAAAGGGGGCAAAACTGAACAGTCTTTCAGATAGTGGAAGAAATTCTCAGTCCTTAGTTATTTATAATCGTCTACGTAGTTACCTATTGAAGCATTTAATGTGGTTTAATTTATTTTCAAACACACTTTTTAACCATTCTATTAATTATCGATAAGCAAATGAAAAACGATCGGTACACGTGTACTCTCCAAGTAGATTTTATTTATTAATGAGGAATTTAATGCATAGTATGCAGTTTTATTAGCATTGCAGGGTCTTATGTTACGATTAGATAATAAACGTACAAGGTGAAAATGTACATTTACCTGTTGTTTATTTTTATTTTAAAGGAAGGCAAACATCGGATGCATACATTAAAGATTTTAAATGATCACGTGCAAAGCAAACGAATAATACTATCTATATAATAATACACTCCGACTTTGTATATAAAATACAGAAAATAATGTTGATGAAATACTGTTTATTTAGAATAATAATCAGTTTAAAATAGCATGGAAAATTATAAAGTTGTAATTAACAAATGACGAGTGGATTGATAAAATGTTTAAAAATGTAATTATACTGTAGTAGAAGAAGTGTAGTAGTAAGTAATTATACTGTACGGCCATATAATACGACATCATTTAAATACATTGTATATATCTCGTTAAGCCAATCACATGTTTTCATTGAAACGTTAATGGTAGAGCGAAGTTTCAGGAAAATTATTGAAAAAACTTCAAGTTATGAACATTCATCGATCTTTAAAAACACGTTTATCATTTTCCATGTTGTAATTATATTCATATGAGAAATATCAAAATAATGTTTCAGTAAATACGACCTCAACTGTCATTAAAAGGCGTTCTTAATGCATTTACTTACTCTTTATTCAAGGCAAATGTAATAAGTGCCAAAAAGATGTTTTTATGTGCAATTGTAAACAATATGTGCCAAAAACATGTATTTTTTTAATTTTAATGATAAAAAACAGGCATGTCATATGACCACACCCGCCCACGAGGGTACGCAAGTTCTCAACGACAAATTGTGTTGCCAAATTTAAATTATTCTCACGTTTTCTTTCTCTATGTTTTTACAGAGAAAGCACGATTGGGAACTATTCATTATTGAAGCGATATTGCATTCTAATGCGAGGAAGTATCCTCTGAATTTAAAAGTACTTTTACTTTTAAATAAAAAATCTCGAAGAAAGTCTAAAGTACAGCACAAATGAGACGCTGATAGGTCTTTCAGAAAAATATATGCAAGGATGCTTATTACTGCTTCGTCGGCGTCCACTAATCCTAACAATCCATTTATATTAATGTGTAATTTCTAGTTTCTGTCTTTTTTAATACAATGCTGTATTGTATTTTGATACATATTTAATTCTTAATTAATTTTATAATTTGAATAAATGAACAATTTTTTTTCTTACGTTTGTGACAGACCGTTGAATTTAATTTATTTTTGTTAATCGCTGTAAGGCCCCGCGAGACAGGCCAAGCCTAGTGCGGGGTCCATTGATAATGTTTAGAAATATGTAAATTGTTCTTTTTTTCTGGCAAATAAATATATTTTTATAATTTATTTTTATTTTTTTTATTATATCAAAGAGCCACGGCAATTGACTAAAAATATAATCAGGGTGTCCCGTAATAAGTGAAGCATATATTGGGTTTTTTATTATTAGATCTGCTATCATGTCCCAAGCGATGGTTCACTCATTACGGGAAACCCTATACAGGGTGTCCCGTAATGAGTGAAGCATCTCTTGAGGGATGATAGCCGAGCCAATAATCTATCAAAAAAAACTAATATAGGTCATACGAAAATATCACTGTTTTTGAGATATTGAGGATTTTGTAGTTTTTTCAAAAATGTTGACCTCGCCCAATGTTTTATATTACTGTGGCCGTAATTCTTGTTTGTTTTTCATAATTTTTTTACTAAGTTTTCTTCATGAGTTGCTTTCTTAGATACATTTATTAGATATTAATAGAAATATCTGACAACGGAAGAAAAAAATATTTATTTCAAATTTAGTATAGAGTAAAATTTTGAGGTCAGATTTG
>LQNK01001119.1:130521-145625 GCA_001586405.1 Phoebis sennae | reverse complement strand
ATGACCTATATTAGGTTTTTTTGATAGATTATTGGCTCAGCTATCATCCCTCAAGAGATGCTCCACTCATTACGGGACACCCTGTATATGCATATAGGTTTGACGGAGTCTTCAGGAATACATGACAAAGGCATTCCTGTTTCTCATTTAATCCTATCTGTAGAGTTTATGAAAAGTAAAACATTTGTAGTAAATAAAAGTATTACTAAATTTCACGTGACAGTGATGTCCTTGTGACGTCACAAAAATCGCGAAAGATAATAATTGTTTTATTGACTTAATATATTTATCTGTGATATTTTTGATCTACCGATTAGATTGAAGAGAGGGTCGGTGTAAAGCGCAGATATCTTGTCTATCTAGACGACCCAATTAGCGCAGTGGATGTAGCAATGGTCTATTGCACCGGAGGGTGTGGGTTCGATCCCCACGAATAGAAAATTATTATGTTATGAAATGTAACTTACTACTGTCTGAGTATTTATTATCTAAAGTATTTATATATTTACCAAAAAAAGTATGTTTAAGTATATCTATCAGTTATCTAGTCTCCTTAGTACAAGCTTTGCTTTGTTTCGGTCTAGATGGCGTTGTTACATGTACCTGAGTATTTATTATTTGTTTATTTATGCATATATATCTACCTACAATAATAGTATGACTAAGCTCCGCGATTTACGAGCCCGGGTAGGTAACCATTTTTTTAAACATAGCATATATAAGTTAACACAATTATAATGTAATGGGCCCTTTCCAGAGGGTGGTTACTAGCTATACTCTGCGATGTCCCCACACGTCGATAAAATATATACCATATCATTCGGTAGTATAATAGGTCCAATACCTAACACAACCCCGTTGTCTCCGTTCAAAAATTATTTAGATAAACACGATAAAACCACATATATACAATAAGAGCAACGCAAAATCAGCAATATCCAAAAAATTATCACTTATGCATGTAGTAACAAAATTTGCAACAATAATGTTATCAAAAACGTTATGTCCTGGCTATTAAACTGATATGCGAAGATAAATTTGTCATTGTTTTGTGACGGAATTAAATATAGGATAACACTGTTACCATTTGTGAATGAAATAACAGAATGGAGCGGATTAAAATATAGCCTTAATGTCCATTCACATAGATTATGTTTTATTATTACTTTTATTTTTTATTCCATTCTATCCTATAGAATTATTCTACATATAAATTCCTTCTTTACGGACCGTTTATGATGATTTTATAAACTACTAGCTGTGGCCTGCAGTTTCACCTGCGTGTATCTGCCGTTACCGGGATTTCCTACGTAAGATCTATCCTATGTGAAAGTTCAAACAATCTCTGTACAGAATTGCATCCAAATCGGTTCAGTGATTTAGGCATGAAGGGATAAACATACGCAATACTTTACTTTATAATATCAGTAACGATTAAACTTTCTATATTAATTATTTGGTCCGTTTTTCGCCAACAAAAAACGCAGTTTTTAAAGGAAAAATTAAACATAAGTAGATAATGTTTAAAACCCGAATACCAGTCATTTTTATTCTTCGTCTTCTCCTAGATCTTTCCATGTAGATCAATTTTTAATCAAATGAACTATAAATATTATCTACGTCTTTTAGTGTCGTAATACACGCGATCAGTCTTATTACTTCGCTAATTATAAGTAGGTGCTTGTAAGGTTTCCTCATTTCAGTAGGTTTACCAATTTTATGCAATAAATGTAAGTATCTAATAACATATTTTTAGACAATGTTCGAATTGCGGATTTTTTTAATTCGGTAAATATTTCACCCCACCCTTATATTACACCTACTCCTAGACATGTAATTTTAAATTTAATTGTAGGTATGGGTTTGAGTAAAAACTTACGAGCGTATATTTGTTAATTAATATAAATACATAATTCCTTCTTTAGAAATAAAAATTAATGCATTAAAGAATTTTCCATTAATTCGTTCCGTCAATATTTTTTCACATAAAAAAATGTGAAAATGCTTTCATTAAGCATAACAAATCCGCTTTCAGTACAATCTATGTGTCATACAACAGGATAGCCGTCACATGACTGTTTGTTTAAATACCATTATCTTTATCACCGCCCGTATTATGTGCTAACATTGCACTTGAAAACACGATTAAGTATGGGTAGCGAACACCTGTGTAAGGATTATGGGTGAATCAATGTATCATACAATTATACGATAGTCCATTCAGTTCAGATCAGTTTTGATCAACCACCTTCCAGGATTTTTTTTTTATTTACAAAAAAAAATTATTATGGAAAGTTTAGCCAAATTGTATTTTATTGAAACAATAATTATCCTGATCTAATAAGTTTTAATAATGATCGCCCATTGATATAAGGATCGCTCAGTCTACCCCATGTAGTTCTCTATACTACTAACTGTTGATTAAATACATCCACCTAATTTAAGACTAAAACTTTCATCGATATTTAACCGCGTATTGCATACTTTTTTGAGATAACTTCCACTTTACTACACTAGTATCAACCTACTTACTTTACGAACTACCTACTTTTTATGGTTCTACGTTACAACTTACATTTCACACTAAATCCTCATAGTAACTGCCATTCCACCATCAACTTCATGCGTAAGTCGCGTCCTCTTAGCCCTTGGGTCAGTTTTCTGTACAACCCGTCTCGGGAACCTTCTAGAAGAGTAAATATAGTACTCATTGTCTATTCCTCCGGGTTCACCACTCTGAGGTTGCCATGTTTGATTTCTTGGTGATTTTAAGTTTTTCTTTGGTTCAGCTTTTTGTGCTTCAAGATCGCCAATGTTTACGCGTCTGTTATAGATTTTTTGACTCCTGCAAGTATTTGATAAGGTTCAAATGAAATCAAAGTTTATTTTGATCACAGATATTTGAAATCAAGTTAAGAGTCGTTTGTTAGTCTTTGACTCATTGCACAGAGAGTTAAAAAACAGGACATTTGATTAGAGCTTAATTTATTCGAAATGTCCTTGTCATAAAAAAATAATAACAGCTTTTTATAAATATAGATTAACTACACTTGAAATAGCGCACTACAATTTACTATCTTAAATTCATTAAGGCCCGGTTCCTATAAATGACGGAACGTCCTAGTATAACACAAACGAATCGTTTTCATAACGGGCGGTTATAATCAACCAATCAGAACCAAGTTTTGGTGTTAAGTATGTTAACGTCACGTTTGTTATAGAAACGCTTTAGACTAACGCCTAGTAAGATATTGTACTGTCCGTAATTAAAACGACTCGTCTTATTTTTATAGGAACTGGGTATAAAACGGACTTGGGTGAATTGGGTACAGAAGAATGGCGGTCGATGGCACAAGATAGATGAAAATAGAAGATTTCTCGTGGAGGCCTAAGACCCAATTTGCGCCACTGATTCAGCGGAGAAAGTAAAAATAAAATCATTTGAAATAAATATGAAAAGGAGAGAACGGTACGAAATAAAACAGAGTTTAATTGTAAATACTTTAATTGAAACTTTAATTAAAATAATCTTAAAAACAATGGTAGCATTTTAGATATATACGTCGATAACCATAACCATACCAACCATTTGTGTACAATGTTTATCAACATTGCATCTGATAAGGACGTGACATATTCGTGATTCGTGTGCCACCATACATGCACCTCTATGATACAGGTGTAATGTTATCATACATACTCAATTAAAATATTTTTTGCACTTAATAATATTGTACTAGCTTTCCCCAAGGTTTCGCTCCCGTATCTGAAACTTTTCTGGTTGATTTTGCGAAAACCCAAAATATCTTACGGAACCTTATTTTTTCCAAAATAAAATATAACCTATGTTACTCGTGGTTAACGTAACTTTCGAATGGTGAGAGAATTTTTAAATCGGTCCAGTAGTTTTTGAGGAAAACTTTGTTTGTAATGCATAGGCATTACAAACAAAGTTTTCCTCTTTATAACATTTGTGTTGATTAAAAAGTTACAAGTAAATATTCGTTACTAAACCACACAACGTCCGAATATTTTAATATGAAATTTGACACTGATACTTGGTTTATCGTGACAATAGGGAGAAATACCCGGCCGTATTTTAAATGCAAACGAAGTTGCAGAGTTCAAAAAATACGTGAAAGAAATATTAAATAAATTCTATTATGCATATATATTCGTTTTAGAGATTCCTTATACAAAGATTGTTATATAGGTGTTTAAAGACGATTAATGTAATGATATAAAAGGTAACATGTAACGTTAAATATTACTGGCGCCTATACATTTTTATTAGTTTGGTAAATACGTATAAATATTATTAAATGTATATAAATTTTTACGAAGTTGTAAATGATTATAGCCTTAGCTTATATTTCCAATAATAAGTATTTATTGTGTATTGTTGTTACCGTTTTTATTAATTATTAGTACATGGTTGCTAAAGTATAATAAAACTATAATAAGTCTTCGTAAGTAATATGCGAATACTATTATTTTTTAATAAAAGATGTCTGTAAAAATCGTTTTCTGTATAGAAAATCGAGTAAATGTTTGTGCTATTACTGAGGTGTTTTTAACATTAAGAAAAATAAATATACCGATATTTTAATACAGTGTTTACACTCAAAAAATATTAACACAATCTTGTTAAGATACGTACTGCTATATAAAAAATAATGAAAATTAAGTTGAAACTATGATCTATTAATTAATATTAATAGCTATACCTAATAAGAAATGTTTACAAACGCCTCCAGCGAATATAATGGGGCATTAAACTCAAAAATATATTTATATTTAAGGATAGGAAAGGAAATTCGATGTAAAATAGTAATTTATATCATTCTCTCCACACAATCTAGTCACATTATTCCCCCTCTCCTAACCTATTGCTTTATTTATTGCTCACTTTTTAGGGCAATATTTCATAAACAAAATTCAATTATTTATTGTCACACATTTTGTTTCACAAGCACAAATTAGTCTGTTCATAGTTTTTCTTCACATTGCACTATTTTATCACAGTCCATAGGTACAAAATACCAAAATTAACACAAAAAGTTTGCTAACTATCTTTATTTCCTAGCACTTTAACATATTTCCTCACTTAGTTATAGTTACGTTTTCCGAGTCCTTGTTTGTTTAACCTCTAAAATTGAATCTTTTTTCAGCAGGATTCATACAATCCACTATATTATTATGTTCATCATTTTCGGAATCTTTCTGCCCTACATCATATAATCATTTCAGTAGAACATAATTATTCACTTTTCTATTCTCTTCATCCCCATATCATGTCAATGCACCCCTTACTCTTTTGAGTTCTGAAGCAACAGTTTTTAATATTGCTTCGTAATGTCATAATTCATTGGCTGAGAAACAGCCGTGTCAAGTTATTCTGCTACAGAGCACTTTGTATTAGGCCGGTGCGCCTTGATAAGGTTCAGATTCTTGGTCATTAAAACCCTCGTCGTTTTCTTCGAGTTCATCCGATGCGTATGAAGTACCGGGCAGTAGAATGTAGCGAGCCTCTCTGAAAATAACAATGCGTATTGTGAACGAAAGTGTATTTTTATATCAAAGAATTCACTGCATCGTATATACTATATACCGAAGGCCTAAAGCAATATTATTTCTGTACTAATAGAACTTTCTATGTCTAACTACAATCGAAGTACTAGTTTACTTTTTTTATATCTATCTTTTATGTGTTAAATATGCAATAAATCCATAAAGTTCAATAAGTTGCCTCAAATCCGGCTCGAAGGACCAACTTACATTTTTGTTTATACTTAGATTGAATGATAGGGGTGATAAAATCATTAATAATATTTCTAAAAAAATACAATTTTACATAATTCATACTCTTTTTACTGTATATTTATCACGCTACTAGCCATGGGCCTGCATTATACTATATTAAAACTGAAATATTCATATAGTTTACTCAGTAATCACAAATCTCTTTTATTTGCTACTAAGGCCATTACCTCGATAACAAATAAATTAAAATATCCGCAACAAAATAAAATTATATTTATATTTGATAGGCATCTCCTTCAGTGATATGTAAATTCACATGACACTAAGATAAACATTATCTTGTCATCGACACGAGTTTCCTTTAATATCGTCTCGTGAAAATTGTGTGATCAGTCAACAATGTGAGTTAAATGAACTGGTTACTTTTATAGACAATGAAAAAATGTAATGATGTTACGGCCGTTTTCATTATTCTATCTATTCCTTGTTTTGCTTACTAAAGTTAGACAAATGTATCTATTTGCACTTACTTTGATTTCAATATCCTTACGACGGATACGTTTGCTTTGACCTTTGTCAATCTATTGTTATGACAATAAAAAAATTATATGTAATTTGACGTAACAATCTATCCATAATCATTGATACATTATTGAAAATGACCGTTGAAGAATAACAATATAATTGATGGTGACTGTGTATAAGGTATTTATTTTTTGTAAGGTTTTTTTTATTTATCCTTTATACAAGCTTTATATCTCCTACTTGATATTGAGTTCCCGAAGGACATGTCCAGCCAAGTAGTATATAGCGCCCTATGTACTCATAATTAAAAATGTTATAATATGATCTCTATAATGAATTATATTCAAACTTAATGCCCCAGGGACACCGATGCTCTAACTAAATTACTATAGTTCATAGTTTAAACACTCTTTTTTCACGCATGTATGTTTCTAAAACATAGTGTAATGCGTGCTCAGTCGCTGCGATCACGTTCAACTAACGTATATATTACGTTTTGATTGTCATAATCTATCTTAGCAGAAAACTACGTGTATCATTGTATTGAGGTGGGTAGTCTTTAATAATGGCTATATTAAATATTTAACTACTTTGGAAAATTACATATTGCATGTGTTATATTTGCTTACTTTCAATTATCCTTCAACTTTATATTTCTAAACTACAACGACTAAAGTCTACTTCTACTATTTAAATAATTGCATAGGATAGGAACTTTATGTCAGTTGGAGATTTTTTTCATCACTTACTTGTAGCGATTTTTTTTATTATTATTTCTTATAATTCTTTATCAAACTTATATTTATAACTTTGATATTAATGTCTTCTTTACTCTAAGGGATTGATTTATAAAATGAAACAACGCAAAACAAATACTAATTTATTATTGTCAAAAATCTTTACAATATTACAACAAAACCTCATAAAGAAAATACAAATTATGGAATGACGTTGTATAAGGGTGGAAATTAAAAATGCAATATCTCTTCGCACATTTTAATATAAAATGTGTCTGTAACATATTTTCATTACTGACAAACAACTTTGAAACAAACATCAACAATTTCGTATAAAATATTAAAAATTTCAACAACATTTACCTATACATATATAAGAAATACATTCAAATAAATCAGTCTATTCAATATTGTAAAGAATTGTGTAGTAACATAACCTTATATTAACGAATTAATTTATGTTTATATCACCTAACTATAATACTTATCACCTAAATCAAGAGTGGAATTATTGTATGGGAATTTTATACTTTTGGTTTTCAGGGAAAATGTATAATTATTGCGTATATTTTATAATATCTTGAAGTTGGAGCCGGCAGCCACTACGCCTTCCCATCCAAGTCATATTTCTTCTCATCAGCATGCCTAAAATGGAAATATAAAAATTACTTACAAAGAAGCATAGCAGGATATGATAAAGAACGATGTCAAAAATATGCAAAATTAAAAATTACTACGAAACAAAAATGTCTACAAGTATATACATTTCACAATTAATATACACAATGTTTTATATTTACGACAGTCACATTAACTTTTGAAACTCAAAAAATGTTACTATAATTTTTAAAATGATCCATGGGCTGATTAACTAAATAAAAGTGCGGTTCTTTACCTGTATAGTTTTATAACAAAACCAGTTATACTTAAAATATAATGCGTAAAAATATACCAAAATCTGTGAGTGTTATCAATTTAGAACAGTTCTTTCAAGGGTACATTATCTTTATACAATTATAATTAAACCTTTCCCAGTTACGTCATTCTCATCGTCACATTACTTCTTATTTGTATATATGTTATTCGTTATTACACTGTATGATAAAGCCTTAAAAACTCAAAAGTAGCATGCGAAAGATATACAACTAATATTCAAAACTACGCCATTCAAAAACTAACTACACTACAAACCAGTGACGTTGTCGTCCAATGAAGAATGTTAACAAATTTTGATTTTTTACTTTTCTTATTGTTTTTTTTTAACAAAAAAATACTGTTGAAAAAATTATTTTGTTACGTCAATTAGTTTTTGTTTTATAAGCAAAACAAATCGACGCGGCGATTGCGGCGGTGTGACGTCATAAAACAGACACCTCATACGCTCGCTATAGCGCTCCCCACACGTACTATAGTTGCTGCGAAGTAGCACGGCCCGCGCGGCGTCTGTTTTGTGACGTCACAAGCGGTCACGTGAATTTAGCGGAACTCGAAAGTTTAAAAGCTTATAAAATGAAAACTACTTGGTATTTTTGACTGCAACAAAAAACAGTGTAGTTGTATAGGTACAAGCTATACTGTTTCAACCTATTTGGCATACCTAGTAACATTCTCCATTATAACCGTACTTCATACATACCACTCTTCGATCAAAAACTCCCCACTTCTCATCGCGTGTTGAAAATCCTCACTGTTCACCACAACATAATCTTTGTTTTGTCTGAAATATTTCGTGAATTTTTTTAATTTTTTCGTTCCTAAATCGTTTATCCCAAAAGCGTCTTTAAGATGGCACCCATAAAGCACAAAATGGCGATCTTGCACGTTGAAATTTTCACACATTTCTTCAGGCTTTGATGTCCCAAAAGCGAAGTTTGTATTGAGAAATATTGCGACACAAAATTGCTGAAATAGCACCCAAATTTCGAACGAGTACAATAAGCGTCTCCTTAAATTTTCAGTCTTCATTGACTAATTCCATTTACTTCTGCTTGTTTCTTGTTCAGAAGTTATTTCACAACATAAAAGAACAAATATAGAACATTACAATTTTTGACACAAATAAAGCAAGTTTGTAAGTATGCCACAACACATAAAACAACATATAACATATAAGTTTTGTCCCAAAAATATAGTTAAAATAGTCTTTTAATTATTTTCCTTCACCGCTTCTTGGCAATTTTCGACGATGTAAAGTACATCGGCAATCGTACGGACAAATCCTGTGAATACTGCAGATTTTTTTCATCTTCCTTCTCTTTTCAATTGCATAAATAAGATCACATATATATCCAAATGTGAGCCAATATATAAATAACATTTCTCTTCACACTGACTGATGGTTTCTGCTTTAAATGTAGTATCACTCAGTTCCCATTGTTACGCATTAAATACTTACACTTATATTAATTTCCAAATATACAGCTCGAAAGCATCTTAGCCTTTCACAAAGCCAGACATTCCCCGAAATGATGGAATCAATAATAATAATTAGGTCCCAAGATCTTGAAGGTTTTCATATCACATTGATTTTCCCAAATTATTTTTTCTTGTAATTTTCAAACGATAATTCAGCCAACACTTATAAAGTTCCCATTGTATGTGTATACTATATCCTTTCATTCGTATTGATCTTTTACACACATTTAGCTATTGTAAACCTTATCCCAAAGCAGCACGACACAAAATTGAACACACGCTTATATCTAAATTATTTCCCCAAAAATCCCAAATAAATATTCCTCTCCATAGAGACTAAGACTTATTGTTAATCAAGTTCCGATCAGAAATACTAAATACAAATGTATTTTATACAAAATTCAGCTTACTCAACAAAGTAAAGAAATCACTACATAGTATAAAACAAAGTCGCTTTTTCTGTCATGTGTCATGTTGTATGTCCCTATGAACGCTCAAATCTTTAAAACTACGCAACGGATTTTGATGCGGTTTTTTTTAATAGATAGAGTAACTCATGAGGAAGGTTTTTATGTATAATATCATCCATTAAATAGTGGACAAATACTGTTATCCGTGCGAAGCCGGGGCGGGTCGCTAGTAATATTATATGGACAAAAAATACTTCATTGAATGTACTAGTGGTACAAGTAAAAATCTGTTTTTATGTTAAAAAATAACAATATAGATAGAACACCAATGTTTTTTTATAAACTGCTGCACCAACCATTGCATAATTTCAAAAATCTCCTCTTTTTTTGAAAGTCATTAAGAAAAAAATCTTCTTTCTAACTACATACTACTTTCTTTCGGCATTAAGGAAAAATTATTGACCAAAACTTTCTACAGATAACCGAATTGCAAATAGTATTTCCGGTCCCACCCCAAGATTATTAGTAGGCATTAGAGAAAAATCATCAAACCCCAAAATACGTACCTATAGAAGACATAATGCTGCAGAATAAAGAATACATCGAAGATCAGGGAGAACAGTCCCATTTATTATTATTTTTTTAATCTTTTTTATTATACACATTTTTGTACATAAAATTTTATTTGTTTACCCTATTTTTTATTTAAGCGTCAAATAATACAAGTTAGTATGTAGGTTGAAAGAAGAATTTTGTCTTTCGGCATTTAAGAAAAAATATTGACCAAAACTTCTGTAGATCCCCAAATTGCAAATAGTATTTCCGACCTCGCTACCAAGATTATTAGTGGGCATTAGAGAAAAATCATCAAACCCCAAAATACGTACCTATAGAAGACATAATGCTGCAGAATGAAGAACACATCGAAGATCAGGGAGAACAGTCCCAAACCGAACTTGGTGGCATCACCGAAGAAGGACACCCAGTCGTTGTAGTTGTAAGCGTTGAGGGTCATTTGCAGGATGGAGAAAAATCCGCCCACGAAGTCCAGGAACACGTTGCCGATGCTCCAGCCCACTGTGGACTTGCGCTTGTAGTTCATGTACGCCTGGAATTGTGGGAATATTTATGTAAATCTATATATTCATATGTGATGCAAAAACTTTGGATCCCTTTTTACGAAAGTTGCGCAGACGCAGGGGCAAACAATTTGGCACACTTATAGTTTATGTGTAGGAGAAGTGAAAGTGAAGAGAAGACGCTAATAAAAATGACTATTCATAAGTACTTTGTAAAAAGTTTACATGAATAAAAATATTTTCTATTCTATTCTATTCAATATTTTTCAATAATAATGCTTATAAAGTACATTAAATCAATAAACAAAAAATTACACGCACTACAATGCATTTTATACACACATACATACACAAGTATTTGTACTGTTCAAATTGTTTCCTTTGTTTTTCGTTTTTTTCATAGACATTATATATATAGAGTTCTGACATAGACAAAGTAAATTTAAGTTTAAATTTATTATGGTCGAATTTCGACCACTGGGCGACCGCTGGTACAAATAAATCGGCGTGAAGCAGTATTGCACTGTGTTTCGTAAGGCGATTCCTATCCCATTCCTCTCCCATCATTTTCTACTCCCTTCCTGACTCTTCCTTCAAGCCTGCAAATCATCTGCGACTCTTTGTTGTTGTGGATGTTCATGGGCTGCGGTCAGATACTTAACATCATATGAACGCATGCTGCGCTTACCTGCCTTAAAAAAGTAAAGAAAAAAATACGCACTCACTTGCGGAATATACTTAATAAGTGTGATGCACAGTTTGATATAGCTGCAGTAGTAGAGGAAATCCAGCCATTTGATCACATCCGCAGTAGCCAGGCTGGCGGTGACGATGACCACACATACGAACCCGGAGAGAATACCTCGACCGGTTAGTGATACTCGTTGTTGTTCCCGCTACAATTTATAAACAAACAATTATTTTTACACTAATATTATAAAGAGAAAAATTTTGTTTGTTTGTTTGTAATGAATAAGCTCAAAAACTCAGTAGTTTTGAAAAATTATTTCACCATTTAAAGCTACATTATCCACGAGTAACATAGGATATATCTTTTAGGCTATATATAACATTATGCTACGGCAACGAAGCCGCGCGGATCAGCTAGGTAGTGCATTGTTAAAGCATAAAAGCATGTCTTGTAACATCTTGGGGGTATAATGTTTAAACAAAATGTGATTCTATGCTATTGAACATAGAATTGAATTGAATGATAATAAAAATCTTATATGTATATTATGTGGTAACTATGATATATCATAATATAACCAAATTAAGCTCATAATGAGAAAATAATCAAATGCTAACTGTATAATATGATGAGTACGTTAAATCTTTTGAATCAAGTCACACGAATTTAGGTGAAAACGTTATAGCAATCTTTTAAAACTTATTTTTTTAACATATTGCTCACAAAAATTTCGTATTACCAAAGAGAATTTGTATTATTTGTCGCTTAAATAAAAATAGGGTAAACAAATAAAAAGAATTAAAATTTCCACACTTACCTCATAAATGCAACATTGGAAAATAGTAATAAGTGTTGCGAACACAGCGTGCAATGAAAAGAACACATCATTCAGTTGCACTGGGTTCAAGCCTCGGGGGTGACGACTGAAGTATTCTCCCTGAAATACATTTTATATATTTTTGTATTAATATTTAAAAAATCCTCCTATTAAGCTGTGTGCGGGGAAAATTATAAAGTTGTCTATAGTCATATCTACACTAATTGAAAAAACTTTATTTGTTTGGTTGTTATGAATAGGCTCAAAAAATACTGGACCGATTACAGAAATTCTTACACCATTCGAAAGTTACATTATCCACGAGTAACATAGGCTATATTTTATAGGCTATATAATATAACATTATGACACGGGAGCGAGCTACGCGAATCAGCTAGTACTTGATAAACATGTTGTAAAATTTAATTGATAGATTGTATTGTGACTTCTTGGTGGAAATTGCATTTTAAGTATTGAATTAAAGACGTAATTTTTTTTTAATATCTTTATTAATAAAAAACAAAAATATGGTACAGGACAGCATCCAACAAACCACTAAGGTATTAAATAAAGTTTTAAAATAAATAATGTAAAAAAAGTCTTTAATTCAATATGTGTTGTAAAATTACTTTTGTGTGAACCACTCCACACTACAACTGAACTGTAGCCTTCTTGGTCTACTTGTTATAAGATGTCATAGAGATAACTACACATCACGGTCTGATAATAGATGAGTACCATTGATGACCTTCTTATTTATGATATTAAATTATAATGATAGGAATTAAACCTACTTAATGTTTCACACTCGGCAGATTTATTATAAACTATAATCATCATACAGTTACAACTGTTACACAATGAAAAAAAATTAAATTTTAACAATAGAACCACCGCTATAAAACCAACCCTAACTGTTTGTACGGAGAAAAAAGCTAGTACGTAACATTCAGTCTCAAAAAGAAAAAAATGTATTTTGACAAATCAGAATTTTAGCAAAACCCAACGTTCAAAATATGTGACAGAAGTTTGTATGACATTTCTTTGTTTATTTAATTCATGCGAAATAATTTTATTTAAAAAATACACATACCTGAATTACTTTCGAAAAGAACAGCGAGCAATTGAACAAGGAATACATAGTGAAGCCCATGAGATTCAGCGCTAGGAAATCGAAATTGAGCCCAACGACACTTTTCCTCTTAAAATTGATGTATATTTGCGGGTAGAACGAAACCGACCAAGCCACGAAGTAGATCCACCCCATTATGTATGATATTACGTAGATAGCGTTCGAGTGCATAACCGTTACTCGAATGTAGAGAGAATCTAGGCTGAAATATCATTTTAGAACATTAATAAAGTAGATTAAAGGTGAAATTATAGTTAAAGGCAATGAAAATAGAAAAAATTGTATCCAGCTCTAAAGACAGTCGTTGCTCGATTTAAATGGAGTAACACGTGAAAATATTAAAATTGAGAAGGAAGTTATTTGATCTTTGGGAAATGATTTAAAGGTTGCTGCGATTAAGTATCTCTTCAGAAAATGTTTATAATGGTCATCACATTTTGGTTATGGCGTTAACTAAATAATTGAGAACATACAATTATGAAAAACATATATTAAAATTTACCCGCTTCCTCCACCCTTACATTAAAAGCAAATTTAAATAAATTTTCAAAAATGGTCCTTCGAGCTGGATTCATCAAACTACATAACTTACTTGACAATGTCACTTGGCGTGGCATTAAACGCCACTTCCGAATGCCCCGGACTCCGTCCATACGCGCATATATCATATGTTAATTCTGCGGTATTGTTAGGCGTCTCTGATCCCGGAATGCTTATAACTGGTGGCATGAATTGGACTATGTCTGGGTGTTGTATTTGAGGGGTCACCGTGAGGGTTACGTTGTATTCGCCACTGAAAAAATATATTATAAGATATATAAATAATTTAGTGGAATTTGAAAAGTAAAAATGTGTTTTTTCTAAATAGAGATGATGTACAATTCCATCAAGAAGCAACAGTACAAAGTATATACTATTTGATAATTCGTTGTTTATTTTACGTTTTAATAAATTGCGATTTAATAGAAATTCTACAGTTTTGGGCACACTTTTAAATTAAAGTAATTGTTTGTTAGTAAATGAATACAAAAAGACTCAACTAACAAGTATCATCACAATTCTCTAATACAATTTCATTAAAACACCTCTTACGGCCATTTTCAATAATGTGTCAAAGATTATGGATAGATTGTTATGTCAGATTATGTGACAATAGATAGACAAAAGTCAAAGCAAATGTATCCGTCGTTAGGATATTGAAATCAAAGTAAGAGCATATAGATAGATTTGTCTGACTTTAGTAAGCAAAACAAGGGATAGATAGAATATTGAAAACAGCCGTTAGTTACTAATTCTACTATAAAACTTACATTTGTACAAGCTTGAAAAGATGTGTTTCATCGACGAGTAGGTTGAGAGTGGATACGTCTACGTACATCTTTTCTGACTGACCGTAAATGCAAGGTATACCTGAAAAAATCATCAGCTTCATTATTTTATCTATTCTAAATAAATTCCAAATGTTTTACGGCCGTTTTCAATAATGTATCAAAGATTATGGATAGATTGTTATGTCAGATTATATGACAATAGAT
>LQNK01001119.1:82835-124583 GCA_001586405.1 Phoebis sennae | reverse complement strand
GCGCGAGTGTGCGTGTGCTCGTGCTACGAGCGTAAGCATGTGTTGCCGTGCCGGGTGAGGTATGCGGAGTGAAGGGGCTCAAATTTAGATTTTTGCTAGCATAAGGTGGGCCGTTAAGTCTAGCGGACAACAAACTATTGGTATGTAAAAAACTGAATTCTATAGCCATTCCAACACGACGTTTGCACAAATCGTTCTTAAATCTTTTATAAGTGAATCGAAGAAATCACAAACATTTACTGCTGGTGTTACATTGAAAACGCCGACTTACTTATCAAATATAATTAATTGGAAATTTATAATCAAATCTATCAATCAATGTAAATCCGATATCGGATTTACTGATAGAGAAATCAGTAACAATCAAAGTGACGTATTTATTACAACTGCAGTTCTAGAAAGTAAACTGTGAAAATACTTCATTTTATTCCTATACATTGTACAGCTAGTTGAGAATTTTAATTAATTTAAAACGTATAGCTCTTTCCCTTTAAATAGTTAAAAAGCGTGAGAGTACTATATTATCATAATATAAAGGCAAGGACGAAATAAGATTTAGGCAAAGAATTGACGAATATTACAAAAAACACACAATACTACATTCGGGGCAACAACTGTTAGCAAAATGTGTAGCATACCAAGTAATCCTTTTAGGTCATATCACATACCGTAAGCTTTGGCTTACACAAATATATGAAATATTTAGCCCGCCCATGATCAAAACTGCAATGTCAATCTTATCGAATTTGTTTGTATGCTTTTTCAAATAATTTTTATCAAGTTCATGCGGAAAATCCGTGATCCAATCGTGGAAAAACTTCACAGAAATCAGTGCTAATCAAAAGGAACAATCAACATTGAAAACATTCATGTCTAAAAATAACAAAGTTGGAATTCCATACCACGAAGCTAAACTAGACTACCAGCAATTGCTTCCTCGTTGTGAGCTTATTGCTAGGCTGTACTATTAACTAACTAACTAGGTAACTTGACTCTCCTAATATTAAATCGAGTGGCACAACCAAATGGCAATGAAACAACGAACGTGATCGAGACGTGCGCACCTACCTGCTATTTACATCAGCTAATTGCCCATTCAAAATATTTACCTGTAATAATTGCCACCGCGTTCAATATACAATTTTGTAACATGTGAATGAATTAATGGATGATTAATCTGTTACATCAATTATTTCCGAATTTAGAAGCAATCATATCAGAATCTTTTTACAAAAACAGTAATATTTTAAAAAACTTTAGTTCTTAGTCTTATACATAGCTACAAAGATGTCGCCCAGATATCCAAATAATAACACTGCCTCATTAAAGATGGTTAAAAGTAATAATGCTATCGTGAAATAAGATATTACATTTATGAGAAACTTAATTATAAAAACTAAATATGGCTACCTGTATGTAATTGGCAGATTAATCATAAAATAATCATCTATTTACATAACATATAAATCTACATGCAACAGTAATTCACATGCATTAACCCGATAATCTTGGCTGATTAAACGATATTCCAGATAAGGCACGTAAGGATTTCTAAAACCTAGACCCTGTACACGTATGATTAATAAATCATTGCTTTAATTTCCTCATTAAAGATTGATAGGCATTGATTAAACCTGTTATCGTTTGTCTGGAGGGCAAATTAACTGCCCAAATTAGACACTGCTAATGTTTAATACGCTTTTAAATATTTTGCTGTTACTGCCATATTGAAGCTACCTTCTTAAAGTTCCTAAGCGAATCTACGTGCATCTTAAATATGCAGCATCTTTATTACAAAGGTTACTAAAATCTAAAAATAAAATATTATATATACTGATAATATGTAATGTTAACAATCTTATCAATTTATCGCGAATCGGCAGTATCGTCAACATTAATAAATATTTTCTCCGACCATACAAACTTGTTTAAAAGGTGCAGTTCGTAACTGTAGGACACAAAAACTTGTCACAATGAAATGTCACTTCGCCAAATAGCTTCATAATTAAACTGCCACTTTAAGCGCGCGCATTTAAGTAAATTTTCGATTGCAAACATAACGGTGACAACAGTTACACTAAGTGCATAATAATGTGAAAGTTATGCAATGTCCATACGCGATGGTCAATGGTATTTTATGTAGATAGTTCTCATGAGGACAAGGCCCGCAAACATACATGTTTACAAAGGAAATACCGAATAAGAAGCAAGCTGACATCCTAATAGTGTGACTATGTAATCCAATATAGTACAGTACTGAAAATAAGTTTAGTCACGACGTATTCTTTTACGGCCGTTTTCAATATCTATCTATCCCTTGTTTTGCTTACTCTGATTTCAATATCCTAAAGACGGATACATTTGCTATTACTTTTGTCTATCTATTGTCATATAATCTGACTTAACAATTTATCCATAATCATTGATACATTATTGAAAATGGCCGTTAGACAACGAAATCGCCTTATCTTACAAATAAAGAGGAATAAGTAACAGGAAAAAAATAAGAGAATATTGGCTATACCGTTATTGGGTGTACTGCTTACCTTTAATATGGTGAATACGTAAGTTAAACCTTATAAATATAAATAGAGTCTAACAACCGAAGCGTAAAATAAATCACTGTGTACATTTACACCTCTATCACGCTATCTGTCACACAACCTAGCGATCTTTATTACGGTTATTATCTCAAGTCATCTAAGATAATCGCCTTTTATAGCATCGCGTGCTTTCATTAGTTACCTTATTCTGAAATTCAGCATGGTTAGGTTTTTCTGCTACGATATGAGGTAGTATGTACTAGTTTCTAGAGTTTAATCGTAACAATATTGTAATAGATATTCAAATTTAAAGAAATTTTCTTATGGTAAATCATTATAGCAATATACTAGACACTAGCACTTTACCTTTCAAGGATTTCTGACACTTTGACCAACACATAATTCAATAATTTATTTCACTTAGGATATATCACAGGGATACGTTATATCTTCCCTATTTATCAGAATATTGTCAACTATATACGGCGTAAATATCAACTGATATATATTTTGATATAAGTATATTCACAGATAGTTATCAGCAAAACACTGATGACGTATCAGTTGTAATAATTTATCAGTAATATTTTTGTTAATGCTATTGATAGCTATGACGCCGAAAGTGTATAATGTAAATAAATAGTGAAATTTATGATAAGCAGTCAATATTATTGCGTAACTTGTGGAGTAATCGAAGATATACATTTCTTAATGGAATGTGTTCAGTTCAAAGTGGCTCGAGAGGTCCTTATCAAGGAGCTAAATATTTTCTTTTTCGTTTTCTCACATCACCAAATTCTTTAGAACTAAGAAATTTTTTTAAATTTGTTAAGGATTCTCTCGAGTATCGTATTTATTACAATTTTTAATATATATGTATGGGTACGATGGATCTGGCGTACACAATGCTTTTAGCACTTAGGTTAGGTTTATAAAATAAAGATTAAAAAAAAATAAGCAGCAGACAACATGAATAAACTTCCAATGAAAAGCTACATGGACTTCATTTAAATTACGATCTAATATTGATGGTCGTAACGATTATATCCAGTCAATTAAATTACATTTGCCAAGCTAACATATGCAAAAACACAAAAAAAATCACTTTAGATCTCTATTTAAATAAACACAAGAAAGTATTCACAAAATGTACATCCGCAAGAATGTTTAACATAATTTCTATTGTCTTTCTCAATTTAGTTTGTATTCCGTCGATTTCCAGTTGAAATTTACAATACAAGCTATTCGTAAACAAAGCAGGCATTGATGAAAGTGCTAAAACCTTGGGTTTGAACTAGATAAAGAACACAAATACCGTTAATTGGATAAGTATAATATTGTTAATTAAAAAAAACGCTTATGTAATTGTAATTATGAGATAAGTGTGCAGAATCTGTGTCGACAATCAACATACTCTAAAAATTTGGATACTAATTGTTTTAACATACGACTATTAACAAAAAAATGTACAGTTATTTTGTAAAACACTACCTAACTCACAGGCTACAGACAAAAACGTATCAAATTTAATGTTTTACAGCATTATTCATCCCCTCCCTTCAAGGTAGCAAGGTATTTGATATACTTTGTTGATGAGATGTTCATGGGCTGCGTCAATTCACATAACATCAGATGAACCGCATAGTTCTCCTGCCGGCCGGCCTCCAAAAGAAACATTTTGATTAATACCAGCTACAATTTTAATTAAACATAGATAATATTAAAATATTCACAGTAGGTACATCACCAGCTTTTTGCTGTAGGGTAGCAGGGTAACCGACAACCTTATATCATGTATAAAGCCTCCTCTACACATTGGCAGACGCATACGCGGACATCTTCTATGGATGGATGACAGATGCATCAGCAGATGTAAATCACTACGGCTGTCTACGGATAGACATATAACACAGACTTCACGTCCGCGCAAGACATCGGCAGGTAAGCGTCTGATGATGTGTAGAGGGGGCTTAACAATAATTAAACACGTACGAGATACGTGTTTCGTGTTCTCTAAATACAAATATTTTTCGCAAAGCATGTGACTTAAAGCAATCGTGACTTACAAAAGACTGCGCTAGAAAAAGAAAAACAAAACATTTGCGAGCAGTCATTATTTTTATAGCTCACTGAATATTCTAAAATATCGAACGAGATAATATATTATCTTGCATAATACAACCACAGTGGTAAGATAAATCTTCTTTAAATGTAAAATAAATCTACTGATATACAACCTGCTTGAAATAATATGGCAATTCATTTTATTTATTAACTTCACGTTACGAGTCATTACATTTTATTCTTCATTGTAAAAATCATATTAAGCAAATTGGGTAATATTTTAAATAAAATATTATCATTACAACTCAACAGACTTTATTGCAGTTTGAGATACGTATGACTACATAAATATAAAAACATGTCATTAAAAGTAATGAAATTATTAATAACATCATACCTAGTTAACATATTTTTATTCTATTACACCGCTAGCAATTGAGTCAAGTTACGTCTTTCTCAGTGGGTACATGTTGAAATATTTAACGTACAAAATGACCGGTAGATATCTTTTGTAAAGTAATCAGTCCAATAATTTTTCGACACAACCTGCAAGGTCGAAAGTGTAATTCAGAGGTTATTTTTAAAAGATCATCGCCATTTAAATGAATAGTTTATAGCAGAACATAATGCAAGGCTATCAAATCATATTGATCATCTTATAATTTATCTTAGGACGTGCCTATATCGAAAACAATGAATCACCTACACCAATTACACAGTGTTGAAAACATACAGTGATTGCACTACTTTTGACGTTTACAAAAAAGCCTCAGGTTTGTCACAAATTCTGTACACACAGGAAAGTAAAAATCATTGCTTTTAAAAGAGTGTGTTCATATTTTGACTTGTAAGAAATAACCTTTATATTGTGTAAGAAACATTAAATCAAATCAAATGCAATATATTACCATACATATGGACGATACTCTTTTCAATTTTATACAAATAAATTTTCGTCACCCTTGAAAGACGTGCCCCATAGCACTTTTTTGATTTGGGAAGCTGTCTATATAACGATGTATGTATTCTTTAGCCTGTGCTAATAATATAAATCTAAAGAATTTGGTTAAACGCGCTAATCTCATTTACTTCTATCCCATTTAAAAAAAAATATGTTAGATAGACATTTAATAGAAAATGTAACTATGATCATGACTTATGTTGTTAAAAAACTAAGTATTATAATCGTACCTTAAGTACTACTATAAGATATAAGGAAGGTTTTTTCATATAACTTGTATCCCAAAAAAGCATTTTATAACGGTATAAAGTATAAACAGCAGATTTGTACGTAAACGTCTGTAAACAAACATTTAAGCAGCATTGCTACATCTAAAAATTGTTGCTTAAGTACATGATTTATCAATATAAATCTCGACACACGATAAAAATGTTTGAGATTGATATGACCTTCACACAGAAAATAAGCGATCCTCTTTAGTTGACCGGTAGCTCCCAATTTTGTACAAACGTGATTTTCTTACCGCACTAACCATGGATTTATTTTACGTCAGGTGCATATATTTCTACTAACTATTCCCTCAATAATAAAAACGTAGGTTAAAATATTTACTATACGTCATCGCCAAGTGGATAATTACAAAATCCAGTATTTATGTAAAAGCAACCTAACATTAAAATAAATGAAGTCGATTCATTTAGTTAAGACCTTTCCATCAAGAATTGCACTTAATCTGTTAACCGATGTACGGTTACCATCAAAATATTAAAACTTAATAATAATACTAAATATTACAATACAATCCCCATATAATTTAAAGTTCTATACTTAGCTAATATTATTTCAATTATCTCGAATTAAATATGAATAACAAAATTCTACGCCGTTTAATACGATGTGTCACTATGAAAAACAAATTTATTACTAAAGTTTCAGTCTAAATAAATACAGGTGTTTAAATGTATTATGACATTACCAAAATGTAGAATGTAAGAGATAATATTAAAAAACAAAATTATAAAAATTTTAAACGTAGATTGTATTTCCATGTCAAGAAATATTGAGGACTATTATACGTAAACCTTCTTAAATTAATCACATTTTCTTGGAACATTTTCTATAACGGCGTTGGGTTAGACAAAGGAAATATTCAACCGCATTTATACACAAACATCGTGTTAACAGCGACACGCCTTAGTAACAAACTAAGCTTATAGCTTCAATAACAAACTCCATAAGAAACGGTGAACAAAATTCAGTAACAAGTTCCCGTCCTTTCATCAACAAGACGAACCGAGACGAATCCATTCATTTCGCTTCCAAACCGGTCCGCAAAACGTATCTGACCGAAACGCTTACAAAAACGCGCATAAATACCAAAAAATATAATTGCGTTCATATGGTCACCGAGTCCCATGAAAGGATATCCTGTAGACATAATTATATACCCGTTAGGCGGGACCAGCTTTCTTTTCCAAGTACAGAGCACGAGATCGCTCTTGCAACCTGCACACCTCATTGAGTTCGCGTATTTCTTACTGGGGATATTGATATTCGCGGAAAACTCGCATTCACATTTTCTCGAGTTGTAAAATAATATTGCTGATTACAAATGCTTCTTCAGAAATAAAGGCATTTTAGATTTAACTCGATAAATTTAAACCCAACTTTAAACTGAAAAGCCCGCGTTGAAATATTTGTTAAAATAAATTGTTACGAATTCAAATACAAATAAGTACATTTATTTATCAACAAATAAATGCAGGACAAATACAAAGTTATACACCTATATTAAAGGGTAAACCTTAAGCGAAAACATCGACTATAGATAACCCAAAACCATTCAACAAAATTTAATTAAGGTAATTTGTTATTTCACCAAAGAAATACCCGGCAAAATTATGGATACAGACACTATAAAAACAACAAACAAAGAAACTGGTTTGTAAGAAGTAATCTCATAATAATGGAACCACAATATTTTCACGAAACCAGCCAAACTTGTAACTTCAACAATTTCCCAAAACAGTGCACGCCGTTCTTACAATCAATAAACGCGTTCTCAAAACAACAACCAGCATACAATTACCTATTTTCAATTATATTACACTTTACTACGACGCAATAGAGTCCATCAATTTGTATAGTTCTTAGTAAACTTTGTTGATGTTAATAGTTACCGTAAACTAGGACATTTTCACATGTGATAAGTACTGTTAAATAGAAGTGAAAATCTTTTAAATTCGATGAAAGTTTAACCAGCAGACAGAATGTACAATCAATTTTCTAGTATAATTATTATTACTATAATACATTATTAGTATCTAATAAAGGTACATGCTGATCACTTAATATTTAATGATCATGGCATTACAATTTATTTTGCTGGTCCCAGAGAGAGGAAACAATAAGAAATAAAAAGAAAAGAATAGGATAGATATGATGTGAAAACGGACTTCCGTAACTATAAACCCCTAATAATATTTATACAGTCGACCTCGAATAAACTCAAAAACTACCGGGTTTAAAACCTTTGTGGTTATTTGCTATGCGATACCATACGATCAGTTTAAATCATTTACTTACATAAAGAAGAAACTCATAGAGTATTTTCCATGATATTGGAACAAAAACATATGTTTTTATATTCATTAATTCGTTACACATATACGCTCACACCTTTACGAATTAATTTCGCGGGTGTTCAAGTATGCACGATATTAAAATAACATAACATTAAAGCATTCATAGTCAAATATAGAATATTAAGAATGTTTTATCTATACTAATATTATAAAGCTGAAGAGTTTGTTTGTTTGTTTGTTTGTTTGTTTGTTTGTTTGTTTGTTTGAACGCGCTAATCTCAGAAACAACTGGTTCGAATTGAAAAATTCTTTTTGTGTTGATTAGACCATTTATCGAGGAAGGCTTTAGGCTATATAACATCACGCTGCAACTATAAGGAGCGAAGAAATAATGGAAAATGTGAAAAAACGGGGAAAATTATAACATTATGCTACGGGAGCGAAGCCGCGCGGATCAGCTAGTTATATCTATAATTCTACGCTCTTTATCAATAAACAGTAATTAAAATCGCAAAATCACATGGGACTAAAAAGAGAAAATGCAAAAGAGGAAGTAAAATCCTATTTATATTTATATGCGACGCCGTGTAATGGGTTTTCCCCCATCATTGCAGTCAGATCTGACGTCAGAGGAAGATGCAAACTTCATTCAGTCATCAATCTTCAAGAATTCAAATCATTTGTACGAGATTGAGTAAGGGAAATTAAAAGTGAGTTAAATCGAAGTATTTGCAACCGATTATAACTTACATCATCAATATTTATTTTTTTTCTAGTACAATACTATAAATAATTGAGTATAAAGGGGGCAGGGTAAGGAAACTATTTTCAAGAAAAAATTTAAAAGACTGTCCGCTAAAGCAATAATTATTCAACTGAACGAATACAGGATGGCAATTTGGTATATACAATTCACATATTATATAAAAATTAAGTATTTAAAAATATATATAAGGACTCAAACGAACATAGAACTATTATTTCTTAGGTGGAACTGCACAATGCACTCAACTTAACGAAACTCAATCTTCGTAGCACATCTAAGCATCGACTTTATATTCCTAGAATCGATGGACAAGATATTTATTTCATTAATTCAAGAATAGACATACATCCTCAAAACCGGTGGTAATACTAACGTAATAACAGTGTCCCGTATTATTTTCATACTAGAGCTATCTAGATAAAATTCACTATAGATTATGTTAAAATACTTAAGCTTTTAAAATACAACTTACATAAATAAAAATTCAACATACTCTAAGTGTTTTTAACTAAATAGTCTGCCTGTACTTGTCGTACTAGATAACCTTGTTATTAGCTGCAGCCAATGACTTACCTTGCACGAGTGCCTACTCAATAGCCGAAAGGACGAGGAATTTAGCCGTGAGATGAGATTCTCTATGGTACCGTTTTAAATGGTACCGTAAATTTACTTTTTTAGATAAAATAAAAAAAAACGCATTAAAAAAATATTATATCGCAACAGAAAACTTTATTTGTTTATCTTTGAAAGTACCAGTTGGATTTGCACAATTATTTCTGACTATAATACGAAGCATCGCTATACATATGAAACCACATGATGTCGGTATTGTTATTGTAAAGTCAGAAATCATCTATACTAATATTATAAAGAAAGTATTGATTTTAAGTTCGTTGGTTTGAATTGGCTCCAACACTGCTGGACCCATTTGAATGAAATTTTGTACATACATTCTTTGAAACAGGAAGGACATACGATGTTTTTATCCCGAAAATCCTACGGGAACGGGAGATGTACGCGGGTGGAGGAAACCGTGGAGATCTGCTAGAGTAACATATGTTTTGTTTTTAGAGAAGTATACAAAACATAAATAACTTTTATATTCGATCAATATATTGAAAAAATAAGGAAATAGATAAAATACAGGCTAATCAAAAACCGACACACTCCAATTGAGTCTCAACTGATAACGGGAGCATATCGTGACGCGACCAAACAAATGAAGCGTTTATAATCACCGGCCATTATCAGATTACAAGTGAAATTACAGCATACGCTGAAACCAATATCACGTGTTGCATTTCTCAAATCCGAGATCGTTTTCTATTTGTACAGTGAATTGACTCGAGTCAACGCCCGCGAGTGATATTAACACGGTGTTAATTTTGTCATTCAAATATTTTGAGATTTATGGACTGTTTGCTTGATTAATCTGATTCAATTCAGGTTTCGTATAAATGGTTTTTTTACCTTTAAAGAGGAACTCTTTTAACAAAACAACCATTTTATAGAACGATAATCATGAACATGATAGGTACGATGGTCATAGTTAGGTTTGCAATTTCGCAAGAAAACGTCAATAACGTTATAATATTATGTACAATTTTATAGAACATGACGAATGACGATGTAGGTAAGACGTAGATGTTTATAAAAAATTTAAACATTTTTAAAACCATTTTTTTAAGAAACAACAACGCAATATGTACAACTTTGAACTAGAGCACCTTATTAAACCTTTGACCTCTCACCTAAAGGCGCAAAGTTAAAAATACGCGTTTAGTTCCCCAAGCTAAAATATATTCACGATATGCATACGTCATTTTCTTTTGTGATCCAACTATCATATCGTGCATAACATTAAAATCAAAGAAATTGTGAGATATTTATAGAATAAATATGTAACATCTTCCTTCCCTGAGATGAGATAAAATTTAAAATAGATCTATGTTTAAAACGTGCGTTCGTATGAACACGCGCTACGAAAACAGCAATATTTTTAATTAAAATAACTACAATACATATACGCAATACACATAAACATAGAAAGCTTATTTTTCAATCAATCTATTTTTAATAATAATTATTAAAAATAGTAGCCATTTTTAGTAAGTAGATTTATTATTACTGATGTATGTATATCCTATCTTCGTAAAATGCGACTCATTGTGTGTGTAATTCCTAGAAATCTCGTAATTAAAAAATTTTTACAATCGTTAAAAAAGAGGTTGTTTTAGAATAAGCCTCCTTTGAAAGCACTTATCACATACCTACTACAAATGCGAAGCCGAAAATGTCAAAATAATAAAGAACAGCTTAAGTGCATTTCGTTAATATTTTCATATTCTAATCTTTCGATTAAACAAAATACCCTATAAATTATTAACGAGCGTATTATTATATTACTTTGGTGATAACTCTTGTACAGATACATTAATTTATTAATGACCCATAAAGAGATCGATGTTCTTAAGATTAATCATTTAATTTCCATTGATAAAAAAACTACGATACGTAATATCTACCTAAATAATTATAATTAAATAATGATTTGATCGAAGTGAAGATATTGTCTTAATAAAAAAATGTTCACATTCTAAATGTATTAAAAATTCAGTACTATATATATTTTTTCATCATTACACAAAACCAACATACCAAAGCATTTTTTTTTCTAAATACATTTTGCACAACCTTGATTTAAAATGCAAATAATAGATAAATCTTAATGAATAAATATTTATAAAACGGTTTAAATCTTGTCTACACGATAAGGTGTTTTATAATTAAAGGTAAAGATTATTCTTAATTATTATGAGTTAAATAATAACGTCTCTTGCATTGTTTTCATTTCATAGTTCCATTAAAATATCTGTATGCGTTCCACTGACCAATAAAAGTATATAAATAAAATCAACATCATATACTTTAACTGTTAAAAAAAGCTTATATAAGTACCTTAAGAAGTTAAGAAAGAAAATGATTGAAGCTAATTAATGATACCAAAATATTTAATAAATTAAAAAATTTATATATATTTTATAGTGTCCTTATTAACAGCAGATTCTTTAATATTTTTCTATAAATACAATTAATATAAAGCATATTCTATGTAAGTTAAACATACCTAAACAATTTATAAGTTTCAATACACGACACAAAAACACCAACACTATTGCAATTTGCAAAAATACAATTATGGCGGGTAAATTGACAGTTCTTTTTTTTAATTGAAGCGAGTGTCCGCGGCAACGGCACTTCGCTTTATGACGCGATGTGTCGAACCGGCTTTAAGTTAAATCGACTCACTGAGTCAGGTGCAGGGCTTGAAAACGTTACCAATTCACAATAAAATTAACGTTAATTAACGGTATTTCCATAGAGATACTGTGATATCGGTACGATTTGGTAACGTTACTTATTAACGTAACAGAATAATAACGAAAATAAATAACGTTAAATATCGTAAAAATAACGGTAAAAATTATCGGTAAATTTTCGTTACTTTACGCATTGCCGCTTTTCCACATCAAAAGAGGCGGGATCAGGCAGCGGCGCGGCGTTGCCATATGTTTCGGCGTTTTCTAATGTTCAATACTTGCATCATTACATAAATCCTCGCGCTTATAACCTAACAAGGAATTTTTAATCTTATGTAGCCGAAAAGTTGGAATGATTATTTTGTTTTTAAATCGTATATTATACGTATGCCTATCACGTCTAGTCGAATACAAATTATAATTTTTATGCACATCTATACATATAATAAAGCAGTAACCGAACCATTTCTGTACATTGAATATTTTTCAAAAAAAGTAATTGGTATGCAATATGTATGTTCTATAGAAACCAAAACCATCGTTAAATTTTTTTTGTCTGTTTGTCTGTTTATCAATCACGTAATAACCACTAGGCAGATTTTAATAAAATCGCACATGCTGATAGACCAATATTAGGTGCAAGTTTGTATATAGCCTACATTTTATTTGAAAAAATATTTTTAGTGGTGGCTTACCATACATGTAAACGGAGGGTAAAAAAATAAAGACGTGCATTACATCATTAAATGAGGTGTCTTTGGATAGGTCTTTAAAAATGAAATAAAGATTTCTAAATGCGTTTTTTGCTAAAATAAATATTTTTTTGTGATATACGCTTCTAAAGTCGTAAAATGACATACCACGTGACAATGTGAGACTTTGGTTGAGTAGCGGAAATTCCTTTTTATACGCTTAACGCATAGATTAAGACGTTTAAACTGAGAGAGAGTTTAGATTGTGAGTTTTTGTCAAACCTATTTCCATAGAAAACCATACCATGGCCCTGCGACCGTAATTTTTTTAAACTTTTGTTGTGCGCCTCTAAAAAATACAGAAATTAGTAGCCCCGCGTGCAAAGCCGCGGGTGGAAAGCTAGTATTACAATAAATGTACAGTGTCGCGAAATTTTTGAAATTTTCCCTCAAAGATTCCCTAGGATAGGTTGTATGGTCGTTTGAATGTCTGCTGCCCTTCCCCAAAGCAAAATCCCGTAGGACAAGATACTGTGAAAGTAACTACAGTACACAATTCTTGCCGTATTCGAATCTTTTAACTGTCTTATTTTTCTAACTGCTTATGCAACAGAACTGAGCTTTAATACTATGGATGAAATATGGACACCATCACCATTTTTTCATCATACCTAAAAATGTGGTTGATTTCTATCCAGTCGTTTCACTTTTGGCCAAAAATTTATATGAATTTCGTTTTTTTTTTGCATTTAGTAATAAATTACTGGCTGTAAACCAATTTCAAACATGTCGAAGTGCACTTTTTACGTCATCAAGATTATTGTCATGTCTATCATCCATAGAAAAACCAAGGAAGTGTCATCGGCAAATAGTACAATCTCACAAATTTTAGTGATATTAAAAGGTAAATCATTAATATACACCTTAAACAGGAATGGACCCAAGATAGATTCCTGTGGAACACCCATTTTCATTATTAATCCCTGAGATTTTTTACCATCCAATGAAACTATTTTTAGTTGTAATGGAGCTTTCGTAGCAAACTAAAATAATCAAACGCTTTCGATAAATCACAAAAAATACCGATTGCATTATTTCCGTCTTTCCGAGCTTTATAGATGTTTGAGAAGTTCCACACCAGCATCGGTGGTGGTTAATATGGACAAGTAGAGTATGTCTTCGAAGTGTTTTGATTAATATACCACCTAGCTCAGTGTGAACCGATAGTATTTTTAAAACAGTCCTTCGGGGCTAAATGCTAAACTATGATGAATATAAAAAAATGCTGAAAGGAGTCTTGAGGCCGATTTTGACAAAAATAAAAACTGCATCATTGGATTTTTGGAAAATTAATGTATGGAGCCAGGAATCGAACCCGTTGATTTTGCAAAAAAAAAACATTCTGTATTATTTCACTGATCGATAGTGCGAGTATTACTAAGTAGAATATTTTTTTTCAAAGTATGTCATATGCCGAAGTTGTGAAAAAGCTTTACTTTTGCAATTTGACCTTAATTTCATTCAAACATTGTACGGAAAAATACGAAGCACAATAATGAAGACGGTGGCGCGACATACGGTACCATTTTGCAAAATAAATTGTTTCAAATTTGAGTTTTTTTTTCATAACGATGAGAAAACAATTTATTTATGATTATTGAATTTTTGAAAATTTTTTTACCACTCCAGGAATCAAAATCGTTAATTTTACAAAAAAATAATATTCTATATTACTAAACCAATTGAAAATATATCTGGAAACATAATACTGTATAATAAACCGTATACCTTTAAAAGCATTTTTATTCAATATCATATTGTTATCAACAATACATGGCGAGCCGTATTTATTTTTGAGCCTCAAGAACAAGCCACACTAACGCAAATTGATGAAAAAACTTGTATCAGACCGAATGAAAAGGCGGTACATATCCGTCTCATTCATTGGATTGAGCCGGTAACGTAATTATCTTATAACGATAAAATTATCGATACTAACGTTATAATGTGACTGCTGTAACGTTAAGTATGGTAACGTTACCTAAAAAGGTAACGATATGTGCCTCAAAGGTTCGTAACGATACCAATTTTTTAACGATAATTCAAGCCCTGGTCAGGTGTATGAATTTCTGTCATATCTCGGCTAAATGATAATAGAATAGAATTGGGTTAGCCACAACTGCGGTCTTAAGGCAATGAACTAAATATCATAAGTGGTAGTTGGTATATTATCAGGCAAGGTGTTATTATCTTTTAGTTTATGGAATACAAATAGAATCTGCATTTGTAGATAGATACGTCAATCTTAAAAGATTTAATAAAAGATATATTTTCAAGTAGGTTCACATAATAAACTGAGAACATACTTGATCGGCTACGAACAGCACTTTATTTAAAAAAACAATAATATACTTCTAAATTAATATTTGAGTCCAACGTAAAGAAATATTGTCTATAAAAATAGTATGAGTAAAAAGTCGAGTTTCTTAGTAAAACGAAAAAAGCACCATAATAATGAACAAACACAGAACTTTAAAATCAATAGCCGATGCAGCCAGACACTGGTATAGATTAGTTGAAGCCATTGAAAAGCCAACAACAAAATTAGAGTCCTTGATAATTTGAAAAAGTATGCGAAGATCATCATGACATTTAAGACCATAAATAATATTAATAATGTATGAGTTGTAGTCTGAAACTATAAGTCATATCATTGTACAATCAACTATTAGGATAAAACGCGATAAAATAATGTACTACAAAAACGCCTATGGCTGCATGACTTGGCACTTTTGTGTCAATTCCACGGAGCATTTTTTATAATTATTACTACTATTGAACCATAGATGTTACACCAATTTATGCAATCTATTCTTCCGTACATAAATAATATTGATTTTTTTTTATTTAAACGCGTGCCTTAGAGCAAATTTGGCAATAACGTATCAGTTATATGCAAAACCGAATGTTGATTGAACTTGGTTATTGGTCATTTATTGACATTCATGTTTCGATGAAATAATTTGAAAAACTGACTGACTAAGAGCATAGAAGTGTTTTTGAAAATAAAAGTTAACGCTTTAATTTTAGTATAAACATTAATTTTACATGCATCGCGGTTTAATTTAACATTTGATACAATAAGAAGAAAAAGTATAACCCTGAAGTAACTTTTTAATTATTCTTCTTTCTCCCAGTGTTCTCTTTTTAACCTTTTTGACTTTTTTTCCAATAGTCAATTTTAATTATATTTACACTTGTTTCGAAATCGAAAGACCTTGGAAGTCCATATCAGTTGCTTATAATCCTTATTTTGGTTTAATATAGTTGAGATAATTGAGTAATAAAAAATGTCTAGATGTACCTACCTATTAAAATTTTTCAATAATTAATCACCAACATTTATTTTAGATCTGTAGGTCATCCTATATGTATAAATATAAAAAATAGCATTTCTTGGTCAGTAATAAAAATAAAAAGATGTAGGTACTTGCAGCTTATATATGTTACGAACTACAAGTTTACCATGGACATTTAGGAATTTGAAATCGAAATAATTGTTATCAATCATCTATCTTATCTAGGGTCAAGGACGATCAATCTCCTGCTATATTAAAACTACCATTTATGATTTAAAATGTGACTAAACGTAATAGTAGTAAATTATTGTTAAAAAAAGAGCTTAAACTGACCATATAGATCAATAGAGCGCAATTTAACCACTGTTTTACCTTCGTACTTATATGATCATGGTTCTTATAAATCTGTATAATAACATGCCTTTATACATTGATTACGTAGTCATTACGGGAATCTTGTTGATCAATGCATTAGTCACTACGTCGCGAATGCAATGTCACGGTGCACTTTTTATGCACCAACGAGCCTAGAGAATAACATACAGTGCATTTCAAGTACACACATAAATATAGGCCCTATAGACATAATACATGTTTATAAATATTCGTTGTAAAATCTTTTAATCGTAAAGTTGTATTTGGTTCTTGCCACTGTTTAATTTTACTAACTAACAGTTGGACTCTTGTAGGCTCTTGCCTACTTTGCCTTGAATGACCGAGAAAATTTTCTATCATATCTTCAGGGGACATCGAATCCAGTATCTCCTTTTGCTCAGTTGTTGGAAGCTTAGAATTATTGATATATCCAAAACTAAAAGACTCTTTATAAGCATCAAGACGATAAATAAACTAATTGTGAGCTAGAACTTACCGGTTTTATCCTGCCGTAGACATCGGGCCGCTCCCCAAATGCAGCATTTCGGAATGTCGGTTTTATTACCCGTAGATAATCTGTGATGACCGAAAAACTTGAATAAAAGGCATTCAAAATTTTATTAGTTTTTATCAAATTATCTATTTATCATTATTCATCCTTGAGGACATCCTTCATTCAGAAATTTTAACCTTAAAAACCAGATTCCACAATAAGACAAATGAGATCCAGTTCTAGTATTCAGACTTGTTACTATCGCATTCATTCAAATATGCGATTTGTTTTCTGATAGGAAGATTCTAGATTGCACCGGCAAATTTAGATATATCTTTATTTCCATTGGGGACCAACCCAAATGTATATGGTACAACTAACAACCTAAACACTGACTCCAAGGGACCGATGACTTCTACGGAGCACTATTAAAGAAGATCTGCAGTAACCTTTTCTTTTAAGTTTAGAAGAGTATACCAAAAACATTTACGGTATATGGAATCTTTCAAAGATTTATCTATCACAATATGACTTTTGATGAAAAGGAATTATTTATTTTCAGATTTCTAACAATACTTATATATCGGAATTTAATAATTACAATTCGACACATAAAAAATATATCTAGGTACCTATCTATGATTCTCATGGCTGAAAAGTTGTAGGTATCATAGACACAATATTAAACTCTAGTTGGTTCGAGCATTCGAGACCCTATACCAGATTGCTTTCTATTCAATCTAGGTTCCACATAACCAGAGGAAGTTATTTGCGAGAAGTAGCCTGTTATCCCATTAAACCATAGATTAGAGAGTATATACACAATTGGACAATTGTACTTGTTAAAGGGATACTATTTACTATTCCTCACCAACTACTTGACCAGACACCTCCTTCCCATTTTCTAATGTACTGAATGTGTAACAATTAATTGTAAGAAGTAAATAATATTTTTCTAAAAAGTCAAATACACAATTTTGTGTTTGTTAATTCCAACACAATAAGGCAGTACATAGCAATAATTGTCCATATAGTTTGTATACCACAAATACAGATAAAGGCTTAAATTAGTTAAACAGAAATAGAAGTTATAATTAATATACAAAGTTGTATTCTTAACTTTATTTTTAGCCACTAATCTGTTGGCATAGAGCATCAATTACATCTGCTTTAATCTGGACTAAATCATACCTAGTCTATTGTGCACTTAAACAAATGAGTTAATCTATGTTATTGAGATCGGCTTATAATTTGAGCAGATGGGCCTATTTGGGTCATCCTGTAGATTGTTTGTAGGATTACTATAGATAGACAAGGTCAATATCCGTCTCCTTCAATCTATTAATTATGGCCTGATCTTTGGAAAAATTTAGCATAAAAGAATTATTCATAGATTTCAAATAATAATTATATATAAGCAACCTAAATTAAGGATTTCCATTTTTATTTCAGGTATTTAATATGAAATTGATTATTATTCAGATTAATACAAAATATTATCATAAAATTAAGGTTGATATTTTTCTTAAATTATAAAATAATTCATTTCAATATTATTCTGCTGTAGGTATATTTAACACTTAATTCAGAATAAGTTAATGTATCTATTGAAAAGACAATCAGACTCACCTCAATGTTTGTTAGTTTTATTTTGTTTAAAAAAAAGGATTTTTACCTATTGATAAACCCATATTAATTGTGTATGAATGGACCTTACTTGCACTAAAAACTTTTGCAGGCAAAACAAACTCATCAATTTTAATTGAATGCCAATACGCAATTAGTGTGACCCAATTCAAATACTGAACTATGTAAATTAGCCATTTAATCTACACTTTCACACTCTCATAATGAATATTCACAATATTAAATAGCAACTAAGTCACTACATTGCCACATGATCAAATAAAAAAAAATCAAACACTTTTATTTTAACATAATTTCAGTTACCATTAGATGCTATAGTAATTGGTATATAAACAGTACAGAAAAGTATTAGTTTTATTATTATGCAAACACATTCTATTTAATTTTATTTTATAAATTAAAGCTAGTCCATTTTAGAGAAACCATTCACAGATTGTTACAAGGTAAAAATACTAAAAAAGACAATAATGCAAGGACATGCAGTCTAATATCTTTCTATTGTTCTTAAGAAAAAAAAAACAGTAGCAGCAATAAAAAAAATTAGGTAAAAACAGCAATTACTTTGTAGTTTTTGCTGTGTCCAACTATACCTTGATATAGACTCACAGATCAAGTAGAGATACTCTAGTACTTAAAGTTCTTTCTAGTTTGTTTTTGAAATAAGATACCTATGAAACAAAATTTTTAATTTATGTATAAAAAAAACTATTTAATATTCAAAAAAGGGTGTACCTAATGCACATAGAAGCTTCCAAGGGGGCGGTAGATTCTTACACTTCCATCTACTTCTGTTATTTTTAATATACAATTTAATATCGCTCTCAAATAATTGTAACACATTGTTATTGAAAAAGTCTATAATAATAAAAGAACTACATACCATTGTTTAGATAGGCTTCACTGATGTTAATTCTATAATTTTGAAGATATTATCTTCTGCTACAGGCAAACGTAATAATTCCATGATCTGAACAATTCTACTCATAAATATAATTCAATTCTAATTTCAAAATCATGACCGAAAATCTGGATAATTTTCCAAATTTCATTTTCCGAGCCGGTGTCGAGTACTATATATTTTCATTGACAAATTCACATCTCACATTTCACAACTATTCCTCTTGTCGCTTAACAGCTGTCACTTGTCAATAACGTTTTTAAACGTGACTCATAGAATATTCATGTTACGCGATTTTTTTTTTAATAGGTATAAATATGATTTATACTCATTCAATTAACAAACGGAAATAACTTATGAAGTTTTGAAACACATTTTCCATTATAATAAGAATTTAAAATGATATAGGCTATTTTTAGACTTGGTCTCATCATGGCAGGAACAGAGTTAATTCATGTGTTGTATTAGTTAAAGAAAGCATTTTTAAACTATGCAAAGTATTACGGATAATAAAAAAACAACTAATGTAAAAACTTGTATATTTATCTCAGAAAAAACTTAAGTATTAAATTAACAAAATCTGTAAAAATATATCCTTAATCAGATCTAGGTCTTTTTACTGCTTTCTTCTCTTTATTGAGTTTATATGCTGCTGACATCTTTTGCAAATTTTCTTTGTGAATCTTGTCATGGTCCACAATTCTTTTAGGATAATCAACACCTATCAAACATCCAGCAGCCGTTTGTACTGATTTGGGTGCTTTCCAAGGCTCATATATGTATTCTGTTGGATATTTCTTCAATTCAGGCACATATTTACGAATGTATAACCCCTCTTTATCAGTTTTCTTGCCAAATGCAACAGGACTGTACACTCTAAAGAATTTATAAAAGAAGGCTGATGCTGAGAGCCACATCCAATTACCAGCATTTAAGGACCAATCATAATCCAGCAACAAATCCTCAAAAACCTTTGCTCCTTCTTCCCATGACACCCACAAATCTCCCCTAGTCAGAAAGCAAGCCACCATGTGCCTTGCCAAATGGTGTATCCATCCTTCTTGCCTCAATTGTCGCATAATAGCATCAACAAAAGGATATCCTGTTTTTCCTTCTGCCCATGCCTTTAAATATTCATCATTCTTCTTCCAAGGTATTTGTGTGCATACAGGATTGCCAACCATTTTATCAAAATTTTTTGTTCCTGTGCCTGCAGTGTAATAAAATTCTCTCCACATCAACTGCCCCATGAGTGAAACTGGGGGTTCACTGTGTCTATTACCACTTTCAACTTGTTTTAGCTTGTGATAAAAAAGTTTTGCAGATAAACATCCATAACTAATATATGGGCTTAATACCGTAGTGCTTGGCTCAATACTGTTTGGAGAAGTATTTGGCTTTTCAAATGCGCATACCCATTGTTTTTTAGCCATATAGATATCAAGTCTTTTTAAAGCTTCTGTCTCACCCCCCTTAAACTTACACTCTGATAGAGAAGATTCATCCAAACCCATGTCAGACAAACTTGGGACATCATAATCTTCAGAGTCAAAGTCTGTTGGCTTACTAGACTCTGAAAGCTGCTTTGTTATTTCAATAGTATCTTTAACTTGAACATCTTTTACCAAAGAGAGATATTTTTGGTAAGTCATAGGCACACTCCCATTATTTTTCTTGAGAGCACTGTTACAATCATAAACAGTGTGCTGAACTCTTTTCACCATAAATATATTGTTGTCATCACAATACTTTTCAACAATGTCATCTTGTGATACATAAACTGGATCAATATCAACCTGTAAAGTTAAATATTTGACATCCCATTTTTTTAATACTTCCAATAAACACTTTGTTCGCTCTCCCTTTATGATGTATAATCGGGTATTTAGTTTTCTTAAGTTTGTATCTAAATCTTGAAGACTTTGTATTAAAAACCTTAACCTGTTTCCACGAATCTGTTCTTTAATTTCTGAATCTATGATATATATTGGTCTCAAAATATGTTTTCTATTCTCGGCCTGAAAAAAGTATATAAAATATAATACTTGTACTTATTTTTATAACAGTATTAATGGAAAAAAATAATATTTCACCTCGTTAATTGCATTTCGCAAAGCAAGATTATCATGTATACGTAAATCTAATCGGAACCAGTGAACCACTGAAGGGATAGAAGACATTTTTTGTAAAAAATATTTCATACATATACAAAAACGGCTTAAATATAATCTGAAACTTTTTAAACTTAATCTAATATCAAGGATTGTTTTAAATTTAAAGTTATCTTTATTTTCGCGCACTACGATTAATAAAGCATGATATCAGTCACGAATCAGTGTCAAGTGTCAACTGTCAAGTTGTCAACTAGTATAGTGTCAATTGTCTTTGCCAAGGTCTTTTTGCTGAAACATGCCAAGTGCCCACTGAAAATAATTCAACTACTAAATTTAAACGGTATCGTCTTATCTGCACATTAAAAGTCCATAAGTTTACTTATTAATCACAATGTATTTGTTACTAGTAAATAAAGTAAACAGTAGGTATGCAAAATATATTTTTAAACTGATTCCTCACATTCTGACAGTTGCCATAGCAACTTACAACAAAACATTCTTATCGACACGTCATGAACAAATTTTACCCAATGAGATAAAGAAATTTTAAAATTTTAAATTATTGTGCAACCAAAATTATTTACATTTACCAATAAGAAACAAGCTAAATTCAAACCAATAGTAGAACAGTCAATAGATAAACTGTGATGAGTGAAGACTTAAAATACGTCAAATTCAAATTTGAAAATTTTGTTATACAAAAATTTATTTATTTTTCTCAATAGCTTCTTATTTCGTTTAAATTTATTAAATTTGGTTTGGATTCGATCTTTTAAATAGTGATAATAATTTACATCATGAGCGTTATTAAATAAAAAGCCATAAAAGGGATATGACACCGCCGCAATGCCGAAAGTTATTGAATTAACTATTGAAATAGATGTACAGAAGGTAAATTTACTATTAAACGTATCTCTTTTTCTTAGTAGTATAAACATTGAAAAACGCATCATTTCTGTAGCATGGAAAAAAAATAATAGCTGAAAATGGCAAGCTATATTGAGTTTGTGTTGAATTTGATAGATATCCCTGAATCTTTATATTTATATTCATTTAGCTATATCTGACAGATAAAATAGTTTCTAACATTACTTGAAAAGTTGATACCTATGATTCTTATTAGTAAGCTTTATTGGTAATGAAATTGTGTTCATTAAGAAATAATATTATAATATCCACAGGTGTCATGTCCTGGTGTGTGGCTGTGTCAGGATGGCCGTGTGTCTCTCACGGTGTTTGCGTTGGGGACGAGCTACCAAACCTGCCTGCTTCCCCCTTTGTTCCCCCTTCTTTTCCGAGATGTCTTCTACTTTAGAAAGAGATTTCAAGAAAGCTGTGCACTTAATAATATCTGCTGTTTGTTAAGTTAGTAATATGTTAGCATTATTAAAGTGATAAGAATAGGTTTCAGATTGGAAACAAATACACTATAGAAAAATTTGAATAGTTCTAAAAATGGCTCTCATTTAAATGTTTAAAAAATGTATAATCAGGATTTTCTTTAAAAACATGTGTCTAATAAGAAAAACAATCATCTTAGGCTGAATGCAACTACAAAAATCCTGTAATTTGTTATTACCAGAAAATCATTAGAATTTTATTATGGAGGTCTTATTGGACTTAGCAAAAAAAAAGCTAAAATAAATAGAATAGCTCCTCGGGATAAACATTAAAACCTATTTATTTTACAGAGGATGAAACAATATACTGTGAACTTGTGCAATGGTGTCAGGACTGCGCTAGGAATGAGTGTGTGATCCTAGCACAGTACCTGGGTGCTCTGAATGATGTGTTGTTCCCACCGAATATGTGTTCAACGGATGGAGTTGACTTGCTCATGCGCAGGTCTAAAGAGTTTCCGGTAAGTACTAAATGTAAGTAAGTAATGTAGGGACTGTTTCCAGTGAGAACTTTCAAAATTTAAAGAGATTGTTAAATATATTATTTTAAGTGTCCGAGTTAAGCATTGCTTTATATATTGGGAAAATTACCAGCCCACAACAGAAAATTGGCGAGAAGCAGTATTTTATAATATGTTTTGTATAATAATTAAGGCACTTAATTGTTCATTGTTTTTTTGTACTAACCCTTTCCTTAAAGCTGATAATGCAAGAACGAAACTCAGTAACTGTGTTCATGGGTTGCAATACAAAGTAACACTAAAGTGAACTGCATGCCCCTTTGCTTGCTGTGACATAGAAAAATAAAAAAAAATAAACATTTTCATGGTAATATTTTCTTTTACTTATTTCAACGCGATTTTCAGGGTATTTTATCCCCCAAAATCGAGATTGCCACAAAGGTGCGTATAGACGAAGTGTGGAACCAAGGCTGCAACCTCTACAGCACTACGAAGGTAAAGGCCTGCCATTGCAGCCCGCTCGACACGGATGTCGCAAGACAGAAACAAGTTTGTCATTCTGCGCAATACCACAGGTTATTAGGATTTGTTGTGTTTATTTTGCGTGTATATTGAATAAAAAATAAAAATAATTTTTAACATAGCATAATTTTATATGTTTTACTCCCGTAGTGTAATGTTACTATATTACTTGTGTAGCTTTCGAATGGTGAAAGAATCTTTAAAATCAGTCCTGTAGTTTTTAAGCCAAATACAACCAAACAAAGTTTTCCTCTTTATAAAATTTGTGTAAATTATAATTTTCTACCGCCTATTTTTTAAATTTAAGAAAAGTAGAAAGTAGAAGTATTCTTTTTATTTCAAAATTAACATAAAATTAAAAAACACCCACTTCTGTGTTGAGTTTATTATCTTCTGTGCATAGTATCTGCTAGATATTAAGCATGGTTTTGCTTATGTTGGGACTCGATGCTCGAAACTCCTAGAATATTTATCCATTTTATTACTACAATATTACCCATTTTTCAGAATCAAGTGCAACCAGCAGTGCAGGCGGATGGGTTCCAGGTCGCGGTCGCGCTCGGGCGGCTCGAGATCCAGATCCAGGTCTTGTTGCAGCCTGGACGCGAATGATCCTTCTGTTTATGCGTCTTGCAGGTGCCCGAAGTGAGTATCGTATTTAATTGCCCCATTGAACTAAAATTATTTTAATATGTTTTCAACTGGTTATCTTTTTAATTATTATTTTTAAACAAAACATGTGCATATATTTTTTTCTTTATTAAACCTTAGGTGACTATACAAGGCGACTTTGTCGGTCTATAAGGACTCAACTGTACTAAAACTATTTTAATTACAACACAAACGTGCATATATACATTTAACATCAATTTTTGTTAAGTGACGTCAAAAGAAAACCCATGAATCTCAGTAGCAGCCCTGAGTCTGGAATTTGGCGGTAAGATGCGGAAGATGATACACCACAATGACTCTGAGAGTACGTGTCTTGCGCCTGATCTCTCTCCGCGAGTGTCGGTCTTCCGTCCCATTGGATCATTACACTTACATGAAATATCACAGTTATGCGAAATATGTCACTTTCGTTCCCAGTCCCCTCAAGCCCCGCGGTTCCCTGTCGCAATGTCCCGCGCCGCGGCGTCGCACTTGTCGCCATTACAACGTGTATAAAGTCGACAATACATGTTGTTGTACATGAAACTTATGCGAAATATGTCACTTTCGTCCCCAGTCCCCTCAAGCCCCGCGGTTCCCTCTCGCACGTGTCGCCAGTACAACGTGTATAACGTCGACACCAGTGACGTTGTGTGGGACGCTAATACACATCAAACATTACACTTATGACATATTTGTCCCTTTCGTCCCCAGTCCCCTCAAGCCCCGCGGTTCCCTCTCGCAATGTCCCGCGCCGCGGCGTCGCACGTGTCGCCAGTACAACGTGTATAACGTCGACACCAGCGATGTAGTGTGGGACACTAATACACATCAAACATTACACTTATGACATATTTGTTATTTTCGTCCCCAGTCCCCTCAAGCCCCGCGGCTCCCTCTCGCAATGTCCCGCGCCGCGGCGTCGCACGTGTCGCCAGTACAACGTGTATAACGTCGACACCAGTGACGTTGTGTGGGGCATTAATACACATTACACTTATGACATATTTGTTACTTTCGTCCCCAGTCCCCTCAAGCCCCGCGGTTCCCTCTCGCAATGTCCCGCGCCGCGGCGGCGCACGTGTCGCCAGTACAACGTGTATAACGTCGACACCAGTGACGTGGTGTGGGGCATTAATACACATTACACTTATGACATATTTGTTACTTTCGTCCCCAGTCCCCTCAAGCCCCGCGGTTCCCTCTCGCAATGTCCCGCGCCGCGGCGTCGCACGTGTCGCCAGTACAACGTGTATAACGTCGACACCAGCGATGTGGTGTGGGGCGCTAATAGTAATAGAAATGATTGGGATGATGACGCTCGGTACATCTTTTATGTTTTAGTAGTCGTTGCAGTAGAATTTAAAAGTATTAGTATTATTTAATCTTAGTTTGATATCCCCTTAATACTATGGATAAACTTGGTGCGAAGATGATCTGAGGACTCTTACATGTGAGATATTGATGAGCATTAAGATAAAAATAATAAAAACAATCTACTACACAATCTTATAATCTATGTTTAAAAACAATCTACTACACAATCTTAATGCTCACAATAATAACAATTCCTGTTCTTTTTATTTCCATTATTTTTTTTGTGTACAATGAATGTATTTTCATTCATTAATTCATAGGTGTAAGGCATACTTTAAAACTGGATTGCATTGTATTATAAAATATATTTCCTATACAGGACCGATAATGTTCGATTTATTTGATAAAAAATATTGGTAATTAAATAAAATTTTGCTTCTCCTTAGTTTAAACTAGATTTATTTTGTAATAATTAGTTTTGTTAACTATATGAAGTAATAATAAATAGATCTTGTTAATGTCGTATTCGTTGCAACATCCGTATCCCCATATGAAAATTTGTATATTAATAACTATGTGAATTATTTTCAGGCCATCTATGGATACTCAAGTCTCATTACCAAGTGATGATAGAATTCAAAAGTTATTGCTGGAAAGCCGTTACATAGATTATGAGAACCACAATAAATCTCAAGAAAGGAAGAGATATAACTTTAAAGTATCACCCTGTTTGTGTGAAATTTGTAAACGATACCATGAATTATTTCATTCTGACAGCTGATACAGATTATAAAAACCATAGATTATTTTTTTAATTCCCTTATTACGAACTCTTTGTACATTTTTTATTAAATTAATCAAGTAGTTTTATATAACTTTTGACGTATGAAATTAAATAAAGTAATTTTGCCTCACAGAGTATAAAGACTGTTATTTTGTATTATTATAGAAAATTGTACATAGTTATGAATCATATTATAATTTATTGTTATGTTATTTAATAAATTGACTTTTTTTTATTATTTTGTTAACGTGATCGATCAGGAAATAGAAATAAAGCACATATTAATATAACCACTGTTTATTTTATTAGATACAAATTCGAAATATAGAGGTAACGTAAAATTATTTTTTCTACATTATGGCTTCTTTTACAATTTTAAGATTAAAATTATTAGAATTTGCTAACAATACAGTTGTATATTTTTATTTTTAAAGGCATTAATTGAGCATTGAAAAGGCAGTGTATATTTTAAAAAGTTCTTTTAGATTTGGATAGATTAGCACATATACTGCTAAATAGAATGATATTACATAATAAAAAAGTTGTGATACAATTCATATAAGTAGACACCATTGAGAATTATTGTACAATTTTTATACACTTATTCAAAAACATTAAAATATCTTACAAACAATTATTATGGACGGAAGACATTATTATATTCAGCCTTCATTATGAATTAATTATTAAAATTAATTGGTAGTATAATATTTTATCTAATATTTGTACATCGATTCTCTCACGCTTATCGTAATAGTATAATAATAATACTAAGATATGTAAATATTGATTATTCATAAAATAATATACAGTTAAAATAAGACCAATAAAATGGTCTTTTTACGCACCATGGGTTCCGTATTATGTTGCCAATTTTTCACATATATACGGAACCCTTACAATATAAAATTGATAAACCCCAAAGTGGCAAATTTTAGAGTAAAGGATACAATTTGAAAAAAATATACTGATGTACACAAATGAATAAGATGTACCCATGCGTTTTGCAGTATGTTTCAAAAGCAATAAAGACTTACGTTTAAAACAATATGAGCATTACCAAAAAGTATAGATAGCACATATAAAAGCACCATAGATGTAGGTGCACCAAGTTTATACGTAAAACATTTTCTTTCACTTATAGAAATCCATTTAACTAAATGCAATCATATACAAAACACAATTGAAAACAAATTTTTTTTGATTAAGTTCACTCATGAAAATTGAAAACAGTTTTCTTTCCGTAATTTCTGTCTGCAATTCTCTTTTCATTTTTTAAAAATTTTTTTCATTTCATTTATTAAAAAGTTCTTTAAGGAACTTCACACCTTAACACTTTAATAAGGCGCATAAACAGTTCCTTCCGTACTCCATTCATTACTTGCAAATATGACGTATTAACTCTTCAAGTAATTTAGAATTTCAAATCCTAAGGCGTATTAACAGTAACTTTGTGACCTTTCATCGCGGATCTATCCTTCGTCTTGGCGTATCTCGTGCAATCGAACACGAACGCAAAGATGGCGACGATCGCAAACACCGCGTAGAATACCGCTAATGCGATGAGGAAACTATCCTCGTTTTGCTCCCAAATGCGGTCTGAACGGAGGAAACCGTAGTTCGATAAGACTTGAGTGCCGTTGGGAGGGGGGCAGGGCGATTGGACTATTATGTCTAGATGCTGTCGCTGAAACAAATATTACACTTATAGTTCTATTTCTTTTAAATGAAACAAGGGTATTGCATCACCATGTATGTGAGTACAACAAAGAAAAATATACTTAATTTTACAAAAAATATTACTCTATATTCTATAATATCTATTAAAATATTACTCATTGAATAAACGTCTTAAATGTGACTTATATTAGCAGTTATATCTAATAAAGAATAGATTAATAAAACTAGTCGCATATAAAACATAGGTCATCTACAAGTACAACACTATGAATACTAACCTGTTTATTAGTACACCGCAAATCCTTGCTAATGCTGCTCCTAAGTGCAGTTTCACTCAATTCCTTCCTCAAGACTTCAGGCAGAACCCATCTCGACGGCGACACGTAACCCAGCCACTTGCCATATATGGTCAAATCCTGGTCCTGAAGCAGCACCCCATTGACCAGGGTACTGAGGAGCAGGCAGAACCCGGCTATGATGGACGCGGTCTTCTCCATGGGCAGGATGAATATTGCGGCACGACAGAGCATTTGAATACTGATGAAGTATAGCACCGTGTATCCTGATTGATTCAAATTGAGATATAAATTTAGAGATTAATATAAACAGTATTATCAACTATGGGATAATGCTATCAATGTAACGTCTTGTTATTTTATAATTTTAAATTTTCGCTCATGAAATTTAAAATTATAAAAAAAATACACTATTGCCCTTGACACCTCGTTTTCTCTTTAATACACCAAAACAAAAATTCAAATTTGATTCAACTGTGATTTTATTTAAATTTTCACTCGATATACAAGCTAGCAAATTTGAGTTCAATTCAATATAACAAAATATGACTTACCCAAGTAAACATAGAAGCCGTCGAACGAGCCCGGCGCCTGCGCATACAAACCGGACATCGCGTAGCTTGGCACCAAGTACGCGAGCCAGGTTAATATTGCCGACCATACTTCTAAGAATTGCTGAAAATATATTCAATATTATTTTTATAACTCCACATTTTTAGTGCGGTACAGTCTACGCAAATGTATGAGAATGACGATATCAATTTAATTCTGGCCGCAATTCCTAATAATAGGTATAATTTATACAAATCCGGCTCGAAGGATCATACGGCCAAAACAAAGCAAACATTGTTTCACAAAATTTAATTCAGCTTGAAATAATTAATATCTAATTTAAGACAGCACTTCGAATATCGGACTTATCTTTGATCATTTTCATTCAATTCGATGTTAAATACAAATTACCCACATACTTCACATTTACAATTTTCTAAGGGGCGTAAACTATGGAGAAAGAAATTGAATTCTAGTAATTAAAAAAATGTTACACTCACATCAAACAATATAAATATAGTTCTAGAGTACAATCCGACCGCAATGTCCCTCTCCACGTAGCGGCGCGTGGAGGCGGCCTCCCGCGCGCTGACCCACAGCAGGACGGGCCACGCCGCCACGCACATCACCGAGTAATGGAAGCCGATGCGGTCGTTGTGGGTGAGCTAAAGTACATTTATAATAAGAGGAAATTCTTGAAAGGAAACACAAATTTTGTCAGGGTATAAAATACACAAATGAAATATTGCGAATGTATGAGACTATGTATGTTCTAAAAGGTTCTGTCTTCCTAATGACTTGAAATATCATCCTCATTTTAGGGCCAGAATAGTGGTAGAGATGATGATTGACGTCAAATGATTACGTCATAAAGAGAATGATTTTTGGCGTGAAAAATAAAATGTCGTCATACCTCCTAAATCCTTGGTTTACAAAAGTCGCTTGGTATATCCGTTAAACGGAGGTAACTTATAAAAAGTATTAAAATAAAAAGTAAATTTTGCTTCCACGTAAGTTTACCTTAGGATCTGTGCTGGGTAAATCCCAGAATATAGTTCCTATGACAAGCGACATGATGGCAGCCAACAACACTCGAGTGATCACATTCGACAGTGTTGTCATCTGGGTGTACAGCATGCTCTTCCTGTAAGCGTATAATTTATTCAATAAATCCTTTACAATTGCATTAAAAAATAATATTCTGATTTAACAAAATGAATAACTTAAGATTTAAGAAGGCCAATAGGGTACTCTATACGTTTTCGGCTTATATGTGAAGTGTAGATGCAGAAATGTCTCTATATAAATATAAATGCCTTCTGTTAACTCGTAACTACAAAGATAGGGTCCTCAATCCTGATGCTTCCTGCACTATTTAATTTAGGTAGTGTATTCAATGGTGGACGTACACACTTGCTGACGAAAGATAGAGACGTTCTCCATACACATGGCTCTACGTAGAGACTCAACACCCACTTTAATATCGCAAAGACATGAACCACAATATTCGGCTTAGTGGGCAGAGGTACAGCTATTGGGGTGCTGGCACTCCTTGTGCACTCGCGAAAACCTCCGCTATCGCCTCTAAATGTCGCAATAACTCTTATTAGGAACAGAATACTCACTCCAGCAACAGCCTGCACCATTTATTAGTGGGTGGAATGCAACCATGGGTAGAGGCTCTACACTTCCTGATGACTCTAGGTAAACACCTAGAGTCATTCCATCAGCTCTAGATAGAGACATAACACTCACTCTAACAACGCGAAGGCCTGCACTACAACATTCGGCCTGGGTGCGGGTGCAGGTAGAGGCACAGCTGGTGGGGGTTCCGGCGCGGCCTGTGCGCTCGCGAACACTCCCGCTAGCGCCTCTATACGTCCAGAAGACTCTAGCATTGCCGCTGCTGATAGGTCGTCTAGGGTTACTAGGTCCACTGAAAGTACAAAGAAAATGAGTTAATTAAATATCAACGACACTCTTATACCTATCAGTTCAATGGTTGATTTAATTTTGTTACTCTTTACTGTGTGATATTTTACTGCTAACGAAGTTTAGCGACTATGGTCCAGTCATATTTCATCTACTATGCCTCAAACATAAGCATTAGCTAACTTTACCAAAGAAGTATATGATTCTCAAATGTTTAAACTCACAATAGTAATCCGAAGGATTCTTGAAGGCAGGACAAGGATAGTCGATGGAGGCAAAATATGGCAACATATCTCTTCGGTAGCCGCTGAACATCGTGCGGCCCGCTGAGATTAACACCACCTATAATTGTGTAGAAAAATTAATGAATAATTTTTTTGCACAAAGAAAGGATACAAACTTGTCAGTCGAAAAATATTTACTACGTTAGAGCCTCGAACAAAATAAGAAGGGGAACATTTTCATTGCTCATTGCTGCATTTGCTCTAAAATTTTAACCAGAACAAACTTTAAGTTAGAAAAATTACGTAGACTAGTTGACAAAACAAAACATTACGTAGACTAGTAAACAAATTTAATTAACTGTTTCCCTACGATAAATAACATTTTCCAATACAATAAACATTACCTTAGTCAACATAGCAAAGATTTCATATGTCGGTGGGTGCAGCGACATGATAACAACTCTGCCGGTACTGGCCCAGTTCTTCAAATACTCCACCAGGAAAAACGTATCAAATATATCCATTTCCTTCGTGGGCTGGTCCAAGATTAAAACTGCCATGTCCAGTAAGAGTTGGCAAGCTACGTTAAGACGACGGATTTCTGAACGAGTGAGACGCGATACGTTCGTGTCTCTCACTTGCTCTAGGCCTAATTCTTCGATTAGACGGTTAATCTGAAATGGAGGGTTTCGTATTAATTATTAATACTAATAAAATCGTAGTTAAAAATGTATATGTATATCCCTGACACCTCTTTTCTATTCATTTAAAAACGCCTACAATTGTGATCATCAATTTTCTATAATCTCTAATTTCTAAAAAACTTTTTATAATCCTTATAGTGCCTTAGCGTAGGTACTATCTATCTCCTTTTCAAACTTATTTATTTACTAACTCACGGACACAGCGCGGCGTCACGTCACACGCACATATTTACTTCATGTGTAAAGCTGTATATTTTAACCGATCCCTTACTTTACCGTCCTCATTCTACCTCTGTATCTACATAGTTAAACCTACTCAACTCTCCACAAACTCACCCGATCTCTGTCGCCAATCTTCATCTGATTCACATTGTGTCTAGGCGTCCTCAAAGTCGCGTGGAACCGCAGCGTGTGTTCCACCGTTCAGGCGGGGCACAGCGCGGCGTCACGTCATTTATTAAGCCGTATACTTTAACCTATCCTTCATTTTACGTCCTCCTTCTGCCCCAGTGTCTACAAACCTAAACCTACCCAACTATTCCCAAACTCACCCGATCTCTATCGCCAATCTTCATCTGGTTCACGTTATGTCTAGGCGTCCTCAAAGTCGCGTGGAACCGCAGCGTGTGCTCCACCGTCATGGCGGGGCACAGCGCGGCGTCACGCCACATGTTAAGCCGTATACTTTAACCTATCCTTCATTTTACGTTCTCCTTCTACCCCAGTATCTACAAACCTAAACCTACTCAACTCTCCACAAACTCACCCGATCTCTATCGCCAATCTTCATCTGGTTCACGTTATGTCTAGGCGTCCTCAAAGTCGCGTGGAACCGCAGCGTGTGCTCCACCGTCATGGCGGGGCACAGCGCGGCGTCGCGTCACATGTACATAATTTCTTTGACCGATCCTTCACTTTTACGTCCTTCTTCTGCCTCAGTATGTACAAACCTAAACCTACCCAACTATTCCCAAACTCACCCGATCTCTATCGCCAATCTTCATCTGGTTCACATTATGTCTAGGCGTCCTCAAAGTCGCGTGGAACCGCAGCGTGTGCTCCACCGTCATGGCGGGGCACAGCGCGGCGTCGCGTCACGTGTACATAATTTCTTTGACCGATCCTTCACTTTTACGTCCTTCTTCTGCCTCAGTATGTACAAACCTAAACCTACCCAACTATTCCCAAACTCACCCGATCTCTATCGCCAATCTTCATCTGGTTCACATTATGTCTAGGCGTCCTCAAAGTCGCGTGGAACCGCAGCGTGTGCTCCACCGTCATGGCGGGGCACAGCGCGGCGTCGCGTCGCACGTACGCGGCCACTCGGCGCAGCGTGGACGACGCGACTGGCTGCCCGTTGAGGATTATGTCGCCGGTTAGCTTCTGCAAAATATCACAATTACAAGAAAATTAAAAACTAACAATTAATTTTCATGCCCTACTATCTTAAGAATTATAACATCCCGAGGCTGGTTTAGTTCTGCAAATTAATTCGTCACAAATACAGTCAATTTAAAACTTAAGAATAAATTATGAAACCAAGGGGGGGTTTTGGTAACTTATTCTGAGTCAAGTCAGCAAACAAGTCGAGGAGTTCATAAATTAGAGATAAAAATAACAGTTACTCTAGGGTAATTCAATTTAAAAATTGTGATAAAAAACGAGATCAAATCTGTCAATCGTAAAAAAATCTTTCATATACCTTTCTCGCGCCAGCGAGGACATCCAAGAGACCAGTAGCTTCATGTTGTGAGGTGGCTAGCACGGCTAGGATTTCACCAGATTTCACCTCAAAGCTAAGTCCAGATACTAACAACGTCGATTTGTTCTCGGGAGATGTTATTTCTAGACTGTTGACCTGAAAGAAAGTAGCATTTTCAAATGAGTATATTATAATAGCATTTTCATTCAGTCACATTATTTTATGGTAGACGGGATGCTACCAATTACCATTAATAAAGTAATTTTTCGAAATAATTTTTTACCCCTTTTCAGAATGGATTTAATGGATATCCTTCCATTACCCTTAGATTCCTCAATAACAAAAAAATTGCCGAGAAAGCAACAAACATCAAACCAAAAACCAACACGAAACTTCAAGAAAATTGTTATAAGATTCATAAATCACTTACGTAATAATTAGGGTAGATATAGGCCGAGTGCGTGTACCCGTCGAGATGGTCCCCCGGCCGCAGCGTGGAGTGCTTGCGTGACTGCGCCAGCGACATGTGGCTGCCGGCCTTCGACATGCGCCCGCCCAGGTGAGACGATGGCATCATGTAGCTGAGGACCAGTGATTACGAAAAATGTCATATATTGTCGAAGTAAACTTAAGGTTTTTGTAAAGCTAGGATTTTGAAGGAATATTTTACGGCCAGACTTTGATATACAAGAGTCAATTTTAGAATGGTATTTTGTTACTGGGTACTATTGGATTTTGATTGATGATACGAAATCAAATGACTAATATTTATTAGAATATGTAAAAGGAGGTTTGATTGTTAAATATTACTATTTAAATGAAGAATGTTCACCCAAGTTTATGATAATGATGACAAAATTACGAACCTTGTCGGTAAATTTCCCAGTAGAAATAGTATAGGTAATAGGTAGCTCCAGTGTTGGTAACCTTCACTACAAGTAGTGGATGCCTTTTTAGTCACGAAGCGTTTGACCCAAGAAAAGTCCGCATGTGACCAACCTTTTTTGTTTTCTTCACAAGTTCACACATGATGTACTTTTTTCTTCATAAATAAGCTCATAGATAACAAACCTTTGGTGGTCATCATCAGGCACGAAGTCGGCGACGCTACTTCTCCTCTTATAGGAGCGGTGTGTCCGAGCGTCGATACCGAGCAGATTGGTTTCGCTCACGGACTTATGTAGTGACCAACCTTTTTGGTCTTCTGTATACATAAGTTAACACGTGATGAACCTTTTTCTTCACCTTTATAATTAAGCTCACAGATAACAAACCTTTGGTGGTCATTATCAGGCACGAAGTCGGCGACGCTACTTCTTCTATTATAGGAGCGGTGTGTCCGAGCGTCGATACCGAGCAGATTGGCTTCGCTCACGGATTTGTGTCGTGAGCTGCCCCACTGCGATTCGCGGATACCGGCCTGGTGCATCGCTACTAATGGCACGCCTGTTGCATGCTGGAAATAATTAACATTTACGATCTTGAAAACTGTTCTGTCATCCTGGATAAGTGGGAGACTGTCATGAGACTGGGCTAAAATCCATGTCTCAAACGGGTTGTCAATTGTGATACTCACATATTTACAAGTTATTTTACTAACAGCAATGCTTAATCCGCTTGAGAGTAATTGCATTTAAAAGTTCTAAAAGGTTTCTTTCAGTTACCGAGTGTTGAAGTGTAATCCTACTGTAACACTTAATTAGATATGTATATAGATATAGTATTAGGTCCAGAGATTAGCCAGTTTTTACGAAATATACAAATTACAATCTTGCAAACTACGTCACTTTAAAATCAAAACTTAACAATACATAACAAATACAGGGTTCAAATATAGATCCAGGTGAATATATTTTAGAAATTTTCAAAGGTTCTAATCATAAACGATGTGCATTTTCTGAACACTTACTTGGTATGACTGTTGCATATTCTGCGCCCTGAAGTCGGGATCGGAGCGGTATTTCCTATTGTACTTGTAATTAGTGGAGGTTTCGTTGTCCGAGCTATCGTACCCGGACGAAGTCTCCCGGACGCCTCTGCTTTGACGCTGGATTCTATAACATTAATATTCCTGGACATTTAACACAACGCCATCTAGCCCCAAACTAAGCAAAGTGTACTATGAAGACTATATAACTGATACATACTTAAACATACTTTTTTTGTAAACACATACATACTATAGATAAATTAACAGTAGAAAATCACAATGTTCATCACATCATCCCAAACCGTAGAAAATTACGATGTTCATCACTTAAATTTTATACTCGTGGGCATCGAACCCACACCCTACGGCGCATTAGACCATTGCTGTATCCACTGCGCCAATCGGGCCGTCATTGATTAGGGATCTAAGATATTTAAAGTAAACGATACGTATCAGAGTTACATAAATGATTATGCCATAATTAGACAGAATTTATCAAAGAACTGAGCCTAATCGGTACATATAGTACAGGATCCCTGGTACACGATTCATTATTTATTACTAGCATAGTTTTTTTTTTTTTATTTCATCAAATCAAAATATTTTATTTTTGCTACTCTATTAAGCTACCATTTACCAACAGTACTGTAAAAAAAGTTGGACGAGTCTATATAAAAGGAAGCTACTCACGAAAAACCAACTTGTTAGTAATAAATGATGAACCGTGTACCAGGGATCTTGTACTAATATGTTTTTTCTTGCTTATAGACTTGTATGCAAATTTCGTATTCTTCGGTCTCGTCAAGGGGATTCTCACGTTCTCGAACGCAACTATTTCCTCATGAAAATGAGTCTTAAAATATAGCCGATGAAACACTATTTGAACAGTATATAAATGCATGAAATGATAAATAATTCTTCTTCTTCTAAGAATATTAGGCGAGACTTGTAAAGAGAACTTCTCTTTTACAAATGCTAGTTAACTAATGCGTTGATTCAAAAACTTCTGCGTTTCTATCGCTTCTTTTTGTCAACAACGTCAATCTTGTGAAATACACATTATTTGATTGGAACAATGCCATTGTGTATTTCTAGGAGGCCATCAATACATTTGTGATATTACTAATATGGAAGTTGGGCGAGTGTTACAACAGTAAAATAATGAATATAAAATATATTTATGCTTAGATTAATGTGATTTCTGATACTCAGATAGTCAGGCTGATCTCAGTAAAGCCAATGAAAAATATGTGAGTGTTGTTGTTATTAAATAGACCAGTTGAGTAAATTTATACTCCGAGTCACATTTGACCAATTTATAGGTTTATTAATGAATGAATGAATTTAGTATACACACCCAAAAAATTACAGATAAATAAATAGAACAGATTAAAGGTATAATTGGTACCTATCAACTATCTTATTTGAGTACTAGTTGCCCAAATCTTATTTCAACGAGCTTCAGTAGTAAACACTTACCTAGGTACTGACTTCATGCCGCTTCCAATGGAGGTTTTCGGTTTGGGAGTGCCAGACCTCTGCGAACCATTGTGATTGGGCGGGAACACGCGAGGCAGCCCGAACTTGAGGTATGTGTACATATTTGAACCCAATGCGGATCTGAAACATTCATAAGTACATCATGCATCTTTATCGACATGAGTGTTCACAATTGTACTCTTAAGAACATCTCATCTAAAACAATGAAATTACATTGCAACACGTTCTAGCATTTTCCCAAAAGCATTTACTACATTGCAATTCATATTGATAAAAGTTCATTGATTGATAATTTATTTGCACAAATAGACAATACACTAAAGAAAATAGAAAACAAAAGTATAACTAAATATTTGCACAAAAGGCCTCTTGCAAGGGCACATTTAAAAATCTAATCAAGTTGTTTAACGATTTTAAACATAAAATAAGACAATATTGAAATAAACACACGTAGCATCACAAATGCGGTTCACACAGAGTACTGAAAGTATCACAATGAGTTTTGCCTGGTTTATGCATAACAATACATATTTACAAATATACAATAGAAAAGAGTTTATTATAGTATAATGTTGTTTTAAGTTTTACAATGACAACATTTTTATTTAAATTAGAAGAAATGTAGCAATGCAAATTCAGGTTTTCAATAATACACTCTGGGTATATTTTTGAATGTAAATCTAGTTTGAAAACTATTTGTAGAATCGATATAATCGTTACAAATATTTTATACACTGATTGATTTATTAATATGCTACATTAAATGATGATTGAACACAAATTAAATTCATGATCTTGAACGTATTTTAAGCTAAGGTTTAAGCATTTCGATTATGTTTCCAAACTTTCCTTAGACAAATTTTTTGTTACTAAAGTTGAATAATGAAGAGAACTTACTTAGGTCCATATCGAGGGTGGGATAATATCGACTGCACGGTAGTATCACGGAGCTGGAAGTTTCCATATGGCAGAGGGCTCTTGTCGGTGCTGCCCAGGGCACTGTCTGTGAAGTCCGAATTGAGGTTTTGCCTGCAAATAAGAGAAAACAATGTATTTCTTATATGAGATAAAATATTACTTGTTAAAATAAGAGTGTTGATTGTTTCATTATATGAAATAAAGGATTGCTTATAAAAGTAAGTACATATTTACCATTATTATTCCACAAAACTCAACACACATAATACTCAAGTCTACACTGTAAATAAAATATAGGATTAGTTTAGTATTATTCCTTTTATGATTATTGGTTACATCGAGCCATCATCAATAGCTATAATAAAAATGTTATATTGCTTTTATTAATCCGAGCTAGTTTCCAGTAAGCGGAGAGAATAAATCGCACTCATTTCTAAAATAACCTACTGTACATTCAATTGTAATTACTGCTCTTATATGTATGTAAGTGGTGTACAATATAGGATTAAATAAATAAATAATTAAAAACTATAGTACCTGTAAATGGACCAGGCGTGCAGGTCCTCCGAATGCATGCCGCGAGGGTCGTGCATCAGAGGGTTGGAGGGCACCGAGTAGCGCCTCTCGCCGCCCAAGCCCAGCGCCGACTGCGACATCACTCCTCACTGTTGAACGTTAACATAACAAATAGTACCGGGTGAATTGGGTAGCGATTTATTTTTAGATACGAACAAAATAATAAAGTATCGGGCGATTTAAGTATCGCTGGAGCGATAAAGAAGCGGAAGACCTACGCGAATTAAAGCGCTGCAACTGGCATATGGCTGAACATAACAGAGAAGAAAGGAATACTTCTGTGTCGGAGGCCAAGAGAAGTAGTAAGTATGTAAAATAATTAAAGCTATGAAAATTCTGAAGGCTTTCTAATCAAAAAATGTTCAAAATCAGATAGTTTTATGGATGACTTCCTAGCTAACGTTTTATACGTTGTGAAATGAATTAAACAATCTATCCTACAGTATTATGATAACTAAACTAAACAAATTTTCAGAATGTAAATACAAACCGCTGTCATCCCAAAATGTTGTTGAAAACCTCGTGTCTGTCGGTCGGCATAGTCCACATTCTAGCTTGATTTTCACAGCATCTGTAACAATGAAGAACATAAAGTGTTAGCTGATTTTATTTACACGTTTATAGTTTCTTAGTTTACTAGAAATTTTAGGAATGTGTTTTGGGGTTTAGATGCTCATATTGGTAACTTTTTGTAACTCAAACATGCAAAAACGACTGATCGTTATCTTTGCGCCAATTCTTATACAAAGTCACAAACGTAGTTAATAATTTTAGTTTATTTATGCATATAAAGTTTATAAAGGAAACCAGTTATTAGTAACAATAACATAGTATTACTGAGATTAATTGCATTCGGATGTATCAGGCGGTACGCTAATCTGATATCGTGAAGTACAGATTTATTAATTACACAAATTCTAAGTCAAATCACCCTGACCTACATCGGGGAACACTCACATCCCATTTGACGAAAGTCAGACAAATCGGATGTGTTGTCAATCTGTCTGTGACCAGTACATTGTCATCATTGTTAGTTATACGAGAACGTTGCGTAAACACACTACACAATGTACAAATTTGAATATTTTTTTATTTCTCCGATGTCATAAAAGATAAGTGCTTTCATGCTGGGAGAAAAAAAATGTGCGCCATGAATATTTTGTTTTATTAAGTTATATAAATTCGAATTAATCTACCTATTATAGATATTAAAAGTATTTAACCAAATACTTAGATTTTGTAGAGCAATTTATAAAACCATAAAAATAATATTAGCATTTATAAACCTATATAACCAAAGATAGTTATTTAAAATTTATATTTGCACGTTATTTATGCTTTCAACTTATTGATTACGTAATCAAGCAAATATTTAATATACCTTTTGTATGACCGCATACATTTGATGTATTCATAAAAACGATCACCAATCAATCGCAACATTATATTATACTTAGAAGTAAGAATTCAAACCTTGAACTAGACATTTTTATGCGAGATCAAGTGTGTGAGAAAAATCGCTCTTTGTTTATGGTATATCTATGATAATGTCACGCACTCAGAATATGAAATCATCAATGTTTAATGTTTTATATACAATGCAACTGCAAGCTATGCGTACGCAATGCCCATAAAATGTGGAATAAAAAAGAAATAAACATTTTTTATGTACTTTAAAGTTTCTCTATTATTCGTATTGCGTAACGTTGGTAACTTTAGAATACATTTGTATTTAGATTGTGATTACTAAAATGTTTCTCAATAACTACATTTTTTAGCATTGAATTAAGTATTATATGAGCAAATATTACCGACGATATCCATGATATGGCGGTATATAAAATGAAATCTATACTAATATCATAAAGAGGAATAATTTGTGTGTCTGTTTGTTGGTTTGTATTGAATAGGCTCTGAAATTAGTTGACTGAATTGAATGATATTTTGCACAAAGATTCTTTGAAACCCGAGGAAGCAAATAGGCTAGATTTTATCCTCAAAATCCTACGAGAACGGGTTATATACGCATGTGAAACCGGGGAGCTCAGCTAGTTATGGATAAATTTAAACTCTTAACACTCCGTGATTCACCGTCGGTAGAATTTCAGCTCTATCTGACGAACAGGTTTCCTTAGAATGGGTGTAATTAAAGTTTTGGTGTTAGGGCCAAACTGCATATAAAGGTTTCAAAATATTACTTCCTTTATTAATAATAATTAAATTCTAAATAGTATAATAAAATATACAGAACGGTATGATGAGCATAGATTAGGATTATTTAATTAATGCAGTTGCCCTTTAAATGAAAAAAGATAACGTGTGATTGACCTGGTACAATGTGACAGGCTAGCTCTTTGTATAATTCCAAAGGATTATTGGATTTTTATTTCCTACGATGCTAAAAGGATAATCAAATTACCGCTACCATACATTATATTAAATTAAAGTTATACAGTTATAATGTAAATATTTTATAGATTAGCAGATTTTATTCTTTGTCTGCGTCAGGTCTAAAAGGGGTTTAATTTAGCACTAAATGTTCAAATCAGCATTAAGAACGTTGCTTATATCTAAACCTTCTAATAATTCAAATGGTACACTTATAGCTACTTAGTGACTAACTGACTAGTTTCAGAAACCGGCTTCCAATTCCCTCGGTACGTGTTACGCATATGTTCCGTAATTTCTTGATAAGTTGTCATTGCATTTTGGAAGTCACTTGCAGACCCTCACCTCAATTGATTACGGGTAACTAGCACCGGTTCTAACTAGTTGACAG